>LQNS02278183.1:2956023-2993655 GCA_001587735.2 Parhyale hawaiensis
TTTTTTTTTTTTTTGAGATTTTGAAATGCAAGATAAGATTTTTTTTCCGTTTCCTCACGCGTCCACTGACGCAAATTTGGGCAAAAGCAGGCAGGTGCCTTACAAGCTCCATAAATTAGAAGAGCTGCCAAAAAATCCCGCAAGCCGATCAGAATAAATCCCTAGTAGGGAATTGGGTGTTACCAGAGACAGTGATGAGTGTCGGAGGAAATAGCGCAGGAAGCGCCCAGCAATGATGAATGACGATAGAGGTGTCTGAAGTCCACGCGGGGCAGCAATGCTGTTGCAATGCATGCCCAGTCAATTTACTCCCGCAAAAGTGATCACAGCCATTGTCTTTGCGTGGTGGATTTGGCAGGAACCATCGAGACACGGGACCTCGTCACGGGGTGGGAGAGTACCGATCTCTCTTGGTGACATCGCAACAGTGCACGGTATGGTAGTGAGTCTAAACGAGAGCTTGCGCTGTTAAAAAGTGAGTTGAAAGTATCTTCCAAGCCTCTATTATTTAACACTAGACGCCCGAGCACTCACAGACGTGTGGTAAAAAATTCCTAAGGGCATTAACTCTACAGCCTGGAGGACGTTCGAAGCTCTGCAAAGAAAAATCCATTATAAAGTCATATCCAGGAGACTTAAACGCCTGTAATTCCATATGGCCGAGCACAAATCACGGCAAATAATTCCAGGCTAGCATATATCTCAGTATAAAGCACCGACAGAATTGATGAGCTGTACACCTTACAGTCTCTTGCTGATGGTAAATTTTTTATTGATCAATGACGTCACTCTGGCAAGACCAAATATGGCAACAACCCCTCTCCTGCACCGAGATAGTACAACCGAACTAAAAACTAGAACGTAACTACAATGTATAAATTGTAGGCAAGCGTCAGGCCTAGTTATGGGTGTAGTGGCATCACCAAGAGTGGACAGACATTTCGACATAAATCCCGCCCATGGAACAGGCGTTTTCTTTTTGCGATGGATGTGGTTGAAGAACTGAGCGTGCAGTACGGGACCTAAGTAGCAACGTCAGGTCACTGGCCCCTCTAGGTGATGTCACGGTACGATATCTATGCCAACTGTTAGACTTGTTGGAGCGGTGACGTCGCTACACTCATCCCCTCACAGTATTTTGGCCGCCCCAGGCGTTAAATTCAGAAAATAGGTGGCGTCTTGGGAGATCAAAAACTTTGCTAGGGTAACCAGAGTTGATAGGGTCATTTTGGGCCAGTGTAGTAACGTTTACTGTTAGTGTGACCATGCCTTGCTGGCCAATGCTGCACGTGCTGACGACACCAACAAGGGAGGCCAGTGTGACGTTTCGCCCCGCAACCAAACCTTGTGTCGCCCAGGACTCGGTTAGGCCAGGCACAGCTCACAGACTCACAAACACAATTCGCGATTTCCGGCCGCTGAAAAGCGAGAACGTTTGGAGGCATACAGTGGAATGAAGGCTATCGAGAGTACTCGACTGAAGTCAATAGGTAGTCGCAAACATGATAAACGCTTGGGGTGTCGGTGGTAGCAAAGGCGGCAGGGCTACATGGTAACTGAGGCCGGCCCGACACAGGCAGCACTGTAATGGAGCAGGTCGAGTGTTTTGACTGAATTGGGAAAGCCGCGGCACACAACTTAAATGGTTTATGATTTCAGTGTGCTAACTAGGCGGCAAAAATGAAATTGGGGCACTTGAGATCAAACGTAGCGAGATGTGAGCGACATGAAAGAGCAAGCATATTTGAATTAGCCGCGCAGTTTCACACACATTTAAGGAGTCCAACGTTGGAATGGTAAGTCAAAGAAGTGAGTGGTATTAGAAAAGGAGTTACTAGAAGCGAACGGCATGCTCTACTATAATTACGGCTCGGTCTGTCTGCCACACGAAAGGAAAATATAGGCCTCTGCGATCTGCAACGCCTGGCAAGGAGCACTGAATGTAATACATTATTTCCCAATCCATACTTAAAGTAACACCAATAACTTCGCAGGACTATTATAGCTTGCGCCCAAGATTAAATTCAAGTGGCAAAGTTGCGAAATTAGTTAGTGGACTTGACCAAATACGATTCAGTCCCAAGCATAACAGTAATAAAATAATCATGTGCAAAAACTACAAAAAGTGTTTTGAAGTAGGAAAATAATGTGATTATATTGGTAAAAAAATAAGAAAAACCAAGTAACTTGATGTTAGAAAGAGATAATAAACAAGTGACTGATTTAAAAATACAAAAAACGAGAACTATGCTAGCAATTAAAAGCGAAAAAAAATAAATGATGTGATTCCATACCCACAAAAGGTGCGAAAAAGATTTTAAGAAAAAATTACTGCTAAGAACAGGAAAAGTTCAAATTTGATTAGAAAAAAATTGGTATCTAAGAAACAAAAATTCCACTAATTAGGTACCTAAAATATACCTAACAGTTAAGTAAGTTTACAATCTACAATAAAAAACTCAAATGAACTGATCTATACCGTAAAAAAAAAATCATTGTGATGTAGCATGTAACGTGATTTACCTAAAGAGACAAACGACTATGGTATAAAAAATAAAACTACGAAGAGATTCGACAACCGATAGAGAAAACATCGAACGACCGGCCCAGATGTTGGGAAAATGCGCATGACTCAGCCGTCGACAGAAGAAGAGCGGTCGTCTCCGGTGCAGAGAGGCTCTTGAAGTCGTTTAAGAGCGTCAACGAAGCCTGTGGGAACCATTCCAGGAATGTATTCATCGAGAAGTACACTAACGGGCACATCTCAATAAAAAAGCCAGACATTCTAACGATATCCTAGAGCGGGCCCATCGATGTGGGGAGTGCTTGAGAAAATTCTTGAGAAAAGAAAATAAGACCTAATCGAAATGTTTAGAGAAAAAAGAACGAAGGTGGATTGGGGAAAAAGTGAGTGATGAAATGAAATGGTGAAGGGCGAATGATAAAACGGAGTGAAAGGATGAGAGGGAATGATGGGAAAGAGTGACGAGACGAGAGAATGATGAGACGGAGTGGTGGGAAGAGAGAGGGATTGACAAGACAGTGGCGAAGCGACAGGAAGTGATAAATAAGACGGAGTGGTAGGGAAAGAGGAAGTGATAAGACTGAGCGGCAAAGCGAGAGGGAATGATAAGACGGAGTGGTGGGGAGAGGTAAGATAAGACGAAGATGTGAGGAGACTAGGAGTGAAAACGTAAGCTAACGGTAATTATAATCAGTCAAGCCACAACGAAATTACCGTATTCTAACGCTAAGCCCACAAAATGCTAGAAAAGAAATTGACCATCCTACACACAAACCAATAACAGCCAGAAGATAAAATGAGATACTGATCGAAGGGTACAATAAAACTTGATGAGATGAGGAATTAATGAAGCGGATTAATTATTGCCGGGAGAAAAATCGCCCGGGCTCTCGAGATTGCTAATGAGTGCCAGAAAAATTGAGTTAGAGAACTTGATGAGCGGCGGGGAATTCTGGAAGGACGGAGGAGGTCGTTAAGCATCGGCAATCAGGGCGGCTTGCGATGCAAGAAATTGGGGAGTTGGAGCCGAGCGACAAAGAAACTTGGTTCGTGAAGATGAGGGAGCTTGAATTTAGGTCATAATAGAGAGAGACAGAGGCGGCCATTCTGAGATAAAAAACCTGCGTTATATCTACGGCAGAAAGAGAGGGAGAGCGCAAATACAGTGTAACTTGGCCTGCAGAGATAAGAAAGCATGAAATTAGGTCGTAATAAAGAAAGTTTGCAAACAAGAGTAATTGTTTAGCGGTCAAATCTGACGAATTTTGGCAAAAACAGGAAAAGTGGATAGACAAAAGAATTTCAAAAGTGATTGGAGAATAGAAATTATCTTATAACAGTGAGGATTGTACTTAGCAGTTATATTATTCATTAGCGACAAAAAATGCGAAAAAAGAATTAGGGCTGCGTTCAGTTGCGGATTACAGAACTTAAGCAATAATATCGAGCGTGAAAACGTGAATTTTTTTTTTGTTACATGAGGAAGCTTGGTTTGTGAATTTAGAACGTATTAATTAAATCATACTGCATGGAAAGATAAATTCTAATAGATTCAAGATCACATGAAACTAATTTCAGAAAAAAAGAAAGAAGAAAAATACTATAGACTTGGGCGAGGCCATAAATAGCAGAGTGGGTTAATGAGGTTAGCAGAGTAGGTTAATGAGGCCCGTTTTAAACTAATCTAATAAAAAAACGGTAAAGAATAAAAATACTACGTATACCACGAAGAGGCTGTAAGCGGCAGAGTGAGTTCATGAGAGCAGGTCTAAACTTATTTATAGAATACAGAAATAACAGAACTAGGTACTATATACCCCCTTGACGAAACCAATTAATGAGCTAATGAGGGCAATTTTAAACTAGTTTACACAAATGCCCAAGAGAGACAAGCCTAAATACGCCATGAAGAAGCTATAATGGTAGAGTGAGTTAATGGATTCTATAGAATGGAGACACACGAGAGAGAAGTCCCTGAAGAGGAAAGCGAATCAGGGAGTCCTGAGCCGTAGATTTCCGAGGGAAGGCAGGGGCTGTGATTGAAACTGGATTTATTATTGAAATTGAGAAGGAAATTTAGTGAGAAGAGAGCGGGGGGAAACGCACACAAGAAGGCCTGGGGGAGCTGCGCGCTCTTGGAAGGGTGCACTTTATGACAGGGAAACATTACAATATTAGCAGTAAAATTAAGAGGGAAAATATGGGAAAGAGTGGAGGAAACATTATTTGTATAGTAAAATTGCAAGAGAATAATAAAGAAAAAGAGCGAGAAAACATTTTACGGGGAATTCAGTGGGAATAATGAGAGACACTAGGGAAGAATTTTAGCTATGAAATTAAAGAAAATGCAAGTAAAATTATGATAGATAAAAGGGAACACTAGAAGAAACAATATTTTACTGGTGGACTAGAAGTAATAAGGTTTTGGAGAGTAAAATAAAGAATGAAGTAGCGTAAGACTGGTGAAAATTATTAACAGAAAAATATAAGCTAGGAATGAATCAGCGTAATAAGCCGTCACTGAATCATATCTAAACATTTCTTTCAGGATTATTCGGTGACCTTTGTACCACAGACGCACATCAACATACGACCAAATCTCACTCCAAGTGAACGCTCTTTGTTTCTGTTATGATATGTCAGTGTTTTTTTTTTTTTTTTTGTCGTCTAGATGGATTCAAAATTTACATAAGAGTACAATATTTAATAATAAAATAAACTTCTATCGAAATTACTTGTCGCTCCCTAGCACCGCCACTACTATATTACTTGTCTTATGTTTACCGATAATCGTAATAAATGAGGTAATTTCATCCATTGCAATCACAATTTGAAAAATATTTAACTGGTCGCTAGTCAGTGCACATGGCCGAATGTTTGTAACTCTCAACTCTGAGAAACGTTCTTCCATCTATCGAATTTTCGTAACTAGAGTGTCTGTAAACTGAATGTTCCACACACTGCTCGCAACCGGATGTTTTTCATCTGAAATGTTAAAATAATCGAACGTATCTAAATAATGCGTTCGTAACTAAAATGTCTGTACGTCGAATGTTCGTAAGCCAGAAATGGTTTGTATATCCGGAAAATATTTTTCCTCGATAGCCGTCTTTCCAGCAGCTCGGAAGCACCTCTTCAGAGCTCAGCCAAGTATACGCTGGCTGCTACCGTCACCCTCACCAGATCCCAAACTCTCCAAAAGTAAACAACAATTTGCTTAAATTCCAAAGTTTGTGAGAAGCCGTGACGCGACGTTCTTAAGTTAACTGGTTTGACGCCGTTTTAGAGGATTACCTAATTTCCTTTTAGAAAGCGCCATATTTTGGGGGAGAAGCGAGGGGGGCCTGCGATCTGAGTGGGCTTCATGCCTTGAGGCTGCGGGCACATCAAGCGGCTAGTATCAGTGATTTGCTTCACGTAGATTCGTCTTGTGTTTGGTTTATGTTTGTCTTTTACTTCGGTTAATGTTAGCCTGTTGCTTCGACGTCTTTTGCTCTCGCGGACAACATTGGTAACACAATCGGCGTAGAAAACGTAGCCGACGTCCGTCAAATACGCAACTTTGGCGGGCTGCAAACGTCGTCGACGTGCGTCAAAACCACAACAGTCGTATGAAACACAACGGTCGTCAGTACACTGACCGCCAGAATGCGAGCGTAGCGGCGACGCTGCAAACGCAGGACTCGCAGTTACGGACGATGCAGAGGGAGCTGCCGCCCCCTTAAAGAGCCCCATTACAGGCTTGCGGCCCTCACTACAATGCCCATAACTGCTAAACGAGGGACCCTACACAGTAGCTTCAGCTGCCTAATGTGTTTGCATTCCAAAAACTCATCAGTGATTCCCGCATGAATGCAATACAAAACAACATGGACGGAATTAGAGGGCCAGCCACACTGGGGGGGGGGGGGCAGCTGTTAACACCGTGTGTAACGGCAGGATTATTAAAAAAACGATAGTAAAGTCATAAAGGTAACGAATGATACGAAGGGACTGAGGGAATACGGTAAAAGATGCGGGTAAAGCGTGAAATAACACGAAAGATAACCACAAGAGATAAATAACAGCTCCATCTCTTCGTCCAGCGACAGTCTTGAAAATACAGAAAATAAGTTGTGACGATGATAAGAAAACAGGGAGCTTGTGATGAAATACGAAACAGAAAGTATGAAAAATATGTAATAAACGTTAAAATATGGTACTAGCATAGCGGGAATTCATCCGAAAATCACAGCGAATAAATAAATTGCGTAGACTGAATAGAATTTTATTCCCTCTCCATGCTTGTCAGTGGTGTAAAAAATACTTATACCACTAACGAAAAAAAATACTGAAAGTAAATCATCAGTAATATGAGGAAATCGATAGAACTGAGAAGCAACAGAACAAAGGAAATTTATCTGAGGAAATTTATAAGTTAACGAGAACAAAGGAAATGCAGGGAGGCACATGAAAAGAAACGAGGGGAGACTGAAAAATGCATTAGAGACGTTCACACAAGTAATATGAGATAACGAGTATTATCATAAATAAGGAAATACCTAGTTAAGACAACGGAAAGAGATAAAAAGGAAATTCAACGTAGAGTGAAGAGAAAGAGACGCAGGAGAAAATGTAAGCTGAAGTAGAAACTAGAAATTCAAAGAGCCAATTAAAGGTTCAAAACATAAGCTGCATAAGGGTAAGATAGTGGCTCAAATGGTGCCGCCTGATGGATGAAGAGAATTGGAATGAATCCTGAATTGAGCTACTTAAATTCAACTAAGGTGAAAAAAAAACCTGAATTGAGCTAACTTCTCAAACTCAACTAAGGTGAAAAAAAGATGAATAAGAGTCAAACCAGATGTACATAATAAAAATAAAACCTGATTCGAATGGTCCCAGTTAATGCTTAATAATAACCAAAATATAAATGTTGAATAAAAACTAACTAAAATATGATTTTGTACAAAAATAACTGAAGCTTGAGCATTGAACCAAGAATCAACTAAAAGCTGAGTACTAACTGAGTAAAGCTAATGAAACTGATTATTAACCAAATGAAAGCCAGAACCAAGAAAAAAACACTATAAGCGACCAATACTGAAAGTTGAATAATAAAATAAATAAAAGCTGAATATTCTTATAGACACAAAAATAAAAACATATCAACCGAATAGAAGCTGAATACAAGCCATATAAATGCTACATGCAAACCAAATAAAAGTTGAATAAGAGACATCGAACAGCTGAATTTGCAACGCACGTAAAGGCAGAATAATACGAGCGACAGTGAACCGTAGAATGAAGAACCACATAAGCTATCTAGGAACGAGGCTCTATATAAAAGTTAAGTGACTACCACGATGAATGGCTAGTTTGAAAGAGGAACTAAACGAAAGCAACATAAGAACTACATACAACAAATTGATGAATAGCCAATCACAAATCGGCTACACAAGAGCCAGATCGAATCATTGAATGAAGAACCAGATAATAGCTGAATAAACAACAACAAACACTAGTAGAGTAATGAAGGGAATGAGCACAACATAATAAGGAGCATACTACGCATCACTATACTGATGAAGGCAGCAATGCGCTCGCAGAGCAGTAAGGTTGCAGCTCCCTAGGCAACCATGAAATCAGTCGATAATTCGCTGATACGGACAATAACAAGGTCGTAACCTAATCGCAACCACAGAATGACATGCAAATGAGAATACCGATTTACTGAAGTGATCGAAAAGAGGCCATGACTTCAACGAAGAACAAATAAGAATGGAACTAATAACACAAATATAAATTTCTTGCTGAAAAGTAGAGTTGCCTTGATCTTATACCTCAGGCTCGGAAACGCACATGAACCGGTTCGTACAGTAGATAAATCCTAACCAGGGCCAAGAAGAATGTACGGCTGCAGTCGATCTCAGCTTGTCTGAGCTACGGCGCCATTGATAAAAGGCGCATGTGACTACTGCGCCCTTCTATTGTGAGGTCAGTGACCCCTAGTAGATTTTAAGTGGGTACTGCCTAGAACAATAACTTTCCTCTATGACTTGGAAGAGAACATCTAGCTTCGGGAAGCGAATGGCGAAATATCTCTTAACAACTATGCCACTGGAGGAGTGAGAAAAGGTAACAACTATGCCACTGGAGGAGTGAGAAAAGGAGAAAAAGTCTACGGATACTTATTGTAATGTTTAACTATCTGAACTAACTTTAGAGAATCTCACTTATTTTCGTCATAATACTTCACTTAATAGTCAAGTCGACTAGGAAGGAACGGTTACAGGTGGGTCTTCATATTGAGTATCCAAGGTACAAAAAGTTAGGAAACTGTACTGGCTTTAGTTGTAATGATTAGCTGTCAGAGTGCATCATAAAAATGACTTAACGGACTTACATTTTAGCATTTCCTAAGCAGAAATAACATACGATTTAACGGGCTTCCATCCCAGCATTTTACTTTAAAGTACAATAACGTTTATTCTATGGACTTTTATCCCAAAAATAAAAAAAAATCTACGATTCGAACAACATAGAAATCCACGGGCTTCCATCCCAGCATTTTACTTATGACTTTAACTCTACATAAATGCACACACTTTCATCTAAGCATATTACTAAAGACTGTAACACCACATTATTGCACGAATTGCCATCCTAGTATTTTGCCAAGCCTAAATTTACTAGCCACTGCACTCTTAGCTCTACCTTTCAAAAAACCCCAGTCCAACAAATAGATGTTTGCTGATTCAGTATGTAACTGGGTATCTGTAACGGGCGAAACCGCAGGCCCGTGTATCCCACAATCACGCTCTCTAACAGAAGATAAGGTAATATTTAGTTGTATGGTCACCAGTATTGTTTACATGACTAATATTATTTTTGCTGGCTTAAGCCTCGCTAATTACCAGTAATTCAAATAAATAAAGAATGATGGAATGTGAAGTATGTTACGCGAGGAATACCCCGCAGAAGAAGAGTACACAGAAAAAAGGATGAGCAGCAGATATTATATATAACGTAATTTGATATATGAGAATGAAAAATGGAAGAAGCAAAGTGGGCACGACAAGAGAGGCATTCCGAAGGCCAAACTGCTGCCAAGATAACCTGTAGGTTGTTCTGGATGTGAAATTTTGTATTACGTATATTTTCAAAAGGCATTTACACAAAATAGAAATAAAGCAAGATTACAGCGCAAACATGAACACCAATGACGGGGCTAATTACACGATTTTTGCTGCACCGTGCTTAACAAACTCGTGCAGATAGTAAATACATGGTCTTTGATACGAAAAACATGCGTTAGAACGAAAACGTTAATTCCACGACGAAACTTGCGAGCGAACATGAATGCTAACTTTTATATTCTTCAATATAGTAACAAACAGCAATTGCAGCAACAGCACAACCGAGAGAGCCCTACGACATATTTCTTGCCCAGCAAATAATACACTTCTTTTATTAGTACACAATTGGTAAACCCAGAACATATCTCAGGAGAAAACAATTCCTTCTCTAGCAATAACACAAGTGCAGTAACCTCAGTACACATCTCCCAGCCAACAAATATCTCACGACCAAAATCTCAAATGAAGCTCAACACCTGGAGCTGGCAGCCGCCGAAGAGTTTCTGTTATTCCATGACGGGCAATTTAGCCTGAGAAAACTGACTTCAATAGAAGGCATGACGGACGCGCAGACAGATGTTCCAACAACACAACGGAGGCGCAAAATCTTAAAACAAACTTGGGCTCTGTTGAAAGGCGGGAATTTTTAGACCAACTGACGAGAACAGCAAACGGGAAGCGCCAAATGGAGCTTTTGTGAAGATGTAGAAAAACGTAGCAAGTCAAACACGGGCAAGGAACGCTTTGGAAGAAACCTTGATTCCAACGGAAGTTTTTTTAAGGGAAATGCATTCAGACTTCTTTGAAATGGGAATCGTGTATGAAAACACAGAAGTTTTTGGACAATGAAACAAGAGATTGCACAGGCAGAGCTCGTAAGTTTTCACAACGAAAAACGTTCATCTGCCATTGAGAGTAAAAAATATGAGAATGAATGAGGGGATGGAATAAAGACAACGAGTAAAGAGACGACACTGCAGGCTAATGTTAGACGAGCACCTACGCGTTACGCAACTATTAGACCTGTTATTTGGCACTGTGCAACGTGTTACACAAAAATTCATTAAAGATAACGAGTTCAAATTTGGAACAGGTTGCCTGATTTTACAGTTAATACATTAACTTAAGCCTCATAAAAAATGAAGCGATGTTTCAAGAAAAAACAAGGCAAGAGACACGGGATACACCAAGAAAAAAAACGAGCACCTAAGTTCAGGATACATCGAAAAGGAACAGAAAGTTCGGTAAGAGGAAGAAAATGGCAAACGTTGGCAGTAAGTGAGACGAAGTGATGGACCGTGAGCATGGAAAAAAGATATTCCGAAATTCAAGCAATGGCTTATGATAGTATCCGACGGCGTTCGGAGGAGGGAGAGAGCTAATACAACATAAAAGACGGGGGAAATTAGCCCTATGGATTTTCAACTCGATGCTCAAGACTCACGTAGGTACCTCCACTACCGACGTAGGCTACACATAATTGGACTCCAACGTGGCCTTGAAGATTTTCAGAATGTGCGAAGTGAACAAACGAAGTAATGAAACGGGTGTGTAGTGACTTTATCATACACCTAAAATTACAATTCCGTAATGTGTCGTTCAGAGTAGTTAGTTGCCAAGGGAACCTAAGAGAAAACAGCTTCTCCACGCTTCGCAGCAGCGCTGTGGCTCAGATGTGTGGCACTGGCCTTTAACTGGGTGGTTACGGTTTTTTCAAATATTCTCCACAGTCCCAAATTGGCGTTCTTTGAGTTTCAGCATCAATCTTAAAAAACTAAAAAGTCACATGGAATCAAGTCTGGTGAACAAGGCGGCTTAGGAGAAACAGGAACAGTCTCACTTCCCCCCAAAATACTCGGTAATTGAAAGCGCTACGTGGCAAGGCACTTTGTCGTGATGCAGCGCCCAGATGATCTTAATGCGTGATCTCATACAAATTACTTTTCTCATTTACAATTCACTGATCAGATTCTCATAACTGGCGGTGTGTGTGTGGCTGTGTGTGTGTCGAATTCAAACAGCTCCCCGACCACACTGCAGCAAGTTGCAACGAAGCAAAATTAAAGCGGTGCTGCTTTGCCGACAGTGTGATGTGTGTCCGCGAGCCACGGGCAATGTCTGTTCAAGGCTGACTGTTCAGTGCTTGTCACAGTGTTTCTGAGCAATGTTGTGCTTGCTGCTAACTACGGGTTTCCACAAGAACTCGAGTTGTGACTGTCAGTTGCTAATCAGAATTTTTAGAACTTTTATTCAGTTCGAGAAGCTGAAAGTGCTTCTCGACGAGGTTCATTTTCAATCGAATTTTGGCTATCAGAGTATCTTGTACAATACCGGAAGCCTGAGTCCTTGATGAAACATCTCTCTATAAGCCTGCTGCAAAGTTTTGGTCGCACTGTGCCCGAGTCAGAAAAAGTCGATTGCGCACCTTTGCTCGAAGTTGTTATAACATATTTTATAAAACGCAGGTAAAAAAAATGGTTCACCAAACCAATCATTCCGAACCACCTGCTGACTACTTTAAAGTCGAACTGATCGCGAATCAAGAGATGTTTGCTGGTCTCCCAAGCAAATGGCTAGCCATCAGTGTTGTCAGACCTAACGGACTGTGACTAGTCTGATTACATCATTTACACACCTCGTAACTCGAACGAAGGCAGGCATGAAGGTTAAGCGTCGCTTCTTACCTTCACAGTAAAAAAAAAACATTGGCCAACAGAGAGAGTCCCGATCATCAGACTTACCGTCGTATATTTAATTTACAAAAATCGGCAACGTGGAAGTATTTACCGGCTACTGTTTTGGATCATGATTATAATCGGTCATGGAACTTGAAATAAACAGCAACTGCCATCACCTTTACACAGACAACTGGAAATACCGTCGGAGGTTTTAGAGAAGTAGTAGTAATATGTAGTAAATAAGTTTGCTGGCAAGGTGATTCTAAATTGCATGGCTGGAAGGTCCGGAATTGACGGCGAACTCTCCTAAGTGAGTTCTGTGTCTCCAATTTTTAGTCAGGGTGCTACTATCGGCGGTAATCAAGGTCCAAAGCATCTCATAGAGGCGAAAGAGAGAAGACAAGAAGACAGAAGAAATATACACTCGAGAATTTAGCGGAAAAAAACAGCAGCACCTTAGTATCTGGAGATATCGTCTGTAGCTCAAGAATTGACAATACAGATGAAAACGGATGAGTACCGGAAAAAATTACAGGCAGCTACAAATAAGAAAAAGGGTGCGGACCTCGTATACCTAGACTTCCAAAAGGCTTCTGACAAACTCCCCCATCAACAGTTAATGGAAAAATTAGAAGCCCAGGGCATCAAGGGAGACTATTCACGCTGGATCCGAGCATGTCTCACTGGTCGGCAGCCGCGAGTGAACTTACAAGGGGAGCTGGGCGCCAGTCTCATCTGGAGTTCTAGAAGGTAGCTTGCTTGGCTCACTTCTGTTCATAATTTACATCAATGACCTTCATCTTAATATCCGCAGTACATTTAGTAATTAGCAGATGACACTAAACTATGTCATCCTGCCCGGTAAAGAGCTGAACTCCAACAAAAGTTTGACCACCTCATGGAATAGAGTACAATGCGGCAGATGAGCTTTAATGTCGAAAAATGTTCAGAAATACACGTAGGGCCGGAGAACCCCTCAACCCGATTTGAAATAAAAGAGACAGAATTGAAAGCTGTCATTCAACAGCACGACTTGGGAATAAATATTACAGACACATTACAACACAGTCAGCAAGTCCACGAGATTATGGAAATGGCAAGCTGAGTACTGGACTTCATACCAGGAATTTCCAGAACAAATCCAAGGACATAATCATTCCCCTGCACGAAGCACTAGTGAGTCCGCATTTAGAATTTGTTTTTCAGGTTTGGTTGAAACGATATCGAACACATTGAAAGAATCCAACAGAGAGCAACAAATTTTATAACTCAGCTGCGAAAAAAGCTATACGAGTACCGCCTATATGAAGTGGGTCTGATCTCTCTCGAGCAAAGACAACGGAAGGGGTAAGTAAAAGAAACAATCAAACATGTGACTGGCTTCAACGACGCACCTACATTTGGAATCTTGAGCGAGATAATAATGATCGCCGGTGAAATTTTAAACATAAAACTCGAAGAACTACTTAGGTACCTTAAGCCAGCAGTTCTTTTCTTATTTCATAGTGAATATCTGGAATAGACTTTCCTTTAAAGCTGTCAGAGCGAAGACAGTCAATACGTTTGAAAATCGTCTTGGCAAATATTGGGAAAGACACCCTCCACAGCTACAAATACCTCCACCAGGAGCTGCAAACTCATAACGGCCAAAGATTCGGAAGCCACCTTGATTCATATTTTTTTCCGCAACCACTACCTTAACGTCTCCAAGCTGCGCGGATTTGCAGCAATAAATCGTGTTTGCAAGAATGTCTTTTGGCTGTTAGTTTAAAGTTGGCTGGACATGACTACCGGCGGCGCTCTTGGAATGGGCTTATTGGCCCGTCACTGGGGCAATCTAATCTAAAAAAAGAAATTCCCTTTCATAATTGAAATGGAAGTGTATTGAAACATGACTATACTACTACAGTAAAAAGTGTTAAGCGCAACAATTACCTTTAAATAAATAAAATTATCGCTTGTGCACGAATTAACCCAGCTCGTTTCTTTATCGTTCACATAATTAAATTAATTTGCTTATTAAAAATGGATTTCCAGCATACATTTAGCAAATCATAATTTCACAGGAACCGCTGGGCGTACATTGGAGCAACACAGTTTTGCTTTATTTGATATTAATAATAGAGCGCTCGGGCGTTCCAGTTTAACGCTTTGCTTTGAGCGCGAGCTAATCAGAAATTTATGAAGGCAATTTTGCTCACACACAGAGCCTGCGCGGGATAAGTTATCAAGGGAAATGAAGAAAATGAAGGGCCTCAAAAATTTAAACTACAGGGAGCCCCGGAAAAATACAGGGAAATGCATTGAACAAGAAGAATCAAAAGTACCTCACTACGTTCACTCGGGGAAATTTGCTTTTTCATCCAATTTGAGTGACAAGTTTTTGATGAACGAAAATGGCAAAAAAATGAAAGATTCATACAGGAACTACACAAACTTGAAATCAAAATAAACAATGAAAAATGCTGTTAAATTATTCACTATAAGAGAATAGGCGTAGCTGCTACAATGTTGCAAGCAAATGGAATTCATCGGCCCCATATTTCAGGTTTGTGTACTTTAAGAGACCGAATAAAACGCTTAATTTCCTGCAGCATGGAACACCAAGTAAAATTATTCCTTAATTAGGCCCAATTCCTGATCTTTTCTCAAACTACAACGGTTTTTTGTCCTCTAGTTTTAAAATAAGTGCAATTGGATCACTGGACATACAGTAAGTATGCAACGAAGTTGAAAAGAACTCTAATAGTGCACCTGCGAAGCAACTAGTAGTTATAAGAGAGTGATCTGTTAAGGGATTTGCCGCTAGATAATTGATTAACTTTTCGGGCAATGGCACGGGAAGCGAAGTATTATTTTTTTAATAAGTTTCAAGGGCAATATAATGACGCGTTCAGGGGATATAAGTAACGGAGCTTCAGCAAACACACCTAACACAAGAACGGGATTTGCACAACGTAGTTTCAATTGACATTCAACTGGACAAACATGGTAGGATTGATCGCCTAGAATTCACACATCGTGCTTCAGACAATACGGACAGTATTACACAACATCAAGTCAAATACAAACTAATATATTCTTATATAGAGAGAGCATATAAAAAGTTACGTAGTTCTTCAGTATAATAATCAACTTCCAAAACTAAGTCAATACTTAGCTGCTAAAATACGAAAGGAGTGAAACAAGTTTCAACAAAATACTGGAAAGTTTTAAAAATTAAGTAAAGCGTAATATACGAATCAACAAATACAATTTAAATACTCAATACTGCGGATATGCACTTAGTACCGTTTCAGCAGAACCGATACTTGCGTTTTGTTATATTTTTCGAAATGCCGAAGAAAAGCAGAGCACGAAACTTTTCAAATTTCATCGACTTTTCACTTGTTAAATTACTAAAAGATTGTAACAGATAGTAAATTTTAAAATTTTGATGATATTGAGATTTAAAGATACTGAGGATAATTATCAAAGTTTAAATGAATTCCGACAAGTATCAAAATACTGAGCAATTTTTACAACGGTTAACTATAAAGAATAGTAAAGAAATACCATCAGCACGAACTGCTGCAGAACTTAAAAGACCACTTCCATAAATTCGAGGGCATGAGGGTCAACACCTCATGCGCTTCATCGGCAAAACGACGATATGAGACAGCTGCTGGCAGACCACATCCGCTGCCTTGCAGATCCGTATCACTACCACCTAGTAACTCCTAACAATTGTAAATTATTAAAAAAAATGTTTAGCAAGCGCAGTATGATGCAGTAGAAAGAACTAATTTTACGGCAACAAAGAGGAATGTTAGATGGTATGAAAAAATCGAAATAGCGCGCGAGACCGAAAAGTCGGCGACAGTTCCAGCAGCCGGGCGGTTGGGCAGCAGCACAACCAGCGCCCACCGCAACTACTCACAGACTGAGGCTTCCAGGCTGGCACTGGCACACCAACACCGGCCCGTGCGTGTGAGTGGCACAGACAGCACTGCATTACGCACATACCAACAAAAGCTGGAATCGCAGAACTAGGTATTTAAAATATATATTGCATTTAACATTATAGAACAAGAGATTTATGAAGTCCCCGAACTGCAAAACTAGTGTATTGAATGAATACCTACTCATCCTGTGTGAAACCTTTAGTAAATTAATTTTATAGTTTGGCAGTAACTCAGTGACTCATTACACGTAACTTAAATGATGATACTGAAACACAGTGATTATATAACTATACACATAAATATCATGGAATTAAGGAATTAAATTAAATAAAAATTTCTAGAATTTAAGAACGAGTTTTCAACTAGATTACTAACACTCATCCGAGAAGTCCATTTCATTCCAACCTATTCTAAAATTTAAGATGTAATTTTTCATTCAATGTAAGGAATACCCATTAGAAATTAATAACACCGTTACCTGAAAATATCAACTTAGATACTTGAAAATTTTTGAATTTATACAGCTGGATAACTAAAAACACCTGGGAGACAAAAATTAAATGAAAAAATAGGGGTTGGTGTTTATTACGAAATAACATGTGTAGTTTATCAACAAAAATGAATAAAATATAAGTCGAATAATACTAAGGAATAAAAAAAATCATTAGAACAGAGTAACTGTCGTTAGTGAAAAATGAAGAGACTATATAACTAAATACACAGATGATTTAATTAGAGGACACACTACTAACGGAGAGATAATGCAATTTTTCAAAGTTAGTTAAATGCGAAGAGGTGATCCCGCAGACTTTTCCGGAGAGTACCGGCACAGCTTCCTTTTACGCCGGATGAGCGGCTAACGCGCTGGCTCACGAATACACTCTTGGCAGAAGGGAATCGAATGGAGTGTTGGACAACATAACCCTTATATATAAAATATAATGACGTAACTAATGCTGCATAATACTTATTTCCATTTTGCGTATTAGACCTTAATCCGTCTTAAAAACTCTACTCCATGTCGTCGTCTTGCGCATTCCTTGAGCGGGGCTGTTGAAAAGTCCCGAAAGGCAATACAAAAAATACAACTTTTCGACAAATTCTGTACAAACAAAATAGCTTCGTACTGCACACTCTGCTCATATGGCATTAAACATAGCTAATAAAGGCAAAGTACCGTTGCACAGTAGTAAATCAGTATATCAGCAGTACGGTAAAATAATTGTATTATCACAGCAAGGTTACACTACATCGGCACTACACATGTTTAAGTAAATGAAAGGCATCTCATCTCTCTCACTGCTGACGACATCAATGGATAAAATTATTAACTTCTATTCATCAATTGCAGCTTATGTTAATAGTCTTAATAACTTTGACGGTACCTCCAGAAGCCATTGAAAACGTTAGTTATTATCACTGGTAATAAATATCTTGAACTAGATATGGTAATAAATATTTTGCACTGGATAATTTGAAAAGCGAAAATGGAGAGGGAAGAGCCTCCCGGGACAAAGCTGTAAGAAAGAAGGTAGTACATAGATGAGTCATTAGCACAGTGAAGAAGTATTTTCTAAAAGACAAAAGAAAATGGCAAGAACGTCTATACAAGACAGTGCGTTGACCTTTCACCAATCAAGTCAACATATATAATTATGATAAAAGCTTAACAATAACAGTTCATTAAAAGACCAGTTATTATCAGAAGTAAGCAGTGTTTCCTATCAAAATATGAATTGGAACCGAAGCGATGCGTCCAACAAGCTAAAACGTTAGGTAATGGAGTTAGTTCATGCATGGATCAAATATTAACACCAGGTAAGAAGCAACTTCTAAAAAAGGACAACAGCCGCGTCCATGAAGCACAACGGTAAGTAAAAGTGTCGGGAACATCCAAAGCGCTATACATGGCCTCAATGGGTCGATGAAAGTAATATGCTATCAAAATTCCTCGCGAAGTCAGTAAAAAGATGAATAAAGGAGGTCCGCATATCCGGTGAGGGCTCTTCCCCTGTCGGCATTCCCTGAAGTGAGGACCCGGAGCCCATTATGTGCAGACGACAGGCGTCAATGGTGCGGCTCAAGGCCGTCCGTATTCAGTCCGACAGTGGCAAGATGGTCTGCTGGCGGTAGAAGCGATGGTATCATTCTTGAATAATATTTTTTTTAACAAAACATTTACCGAATTAATAAACTCTATACGGCAGTTCCTCACTTCTCCGACTGCCAGCGAATTTAACTTCTCCCTTTTTGGTTTCAATCAGTGCATTGAGTAATGTAGACCTCTGCTACCTGAGTACGGACATCGAAAACTGAAATATGCATCCTGATGACGAGTAACTTTTAAGGATGATGTGGCAACACAGTGAGGCGGATCTTTATCAGTAAATGCACCGAAAAATAACATTGAAGTACAAGAAGAAGTACAAGAAACCGGACACAAGAACAGAAGATAAAAGAAAAATGGAAACATACATAAACTCATTGCGGGGGAAGAAAACGAAAATTCAATTGAAACTTCAAGTAGTAAAAAAATATAACAACGGAGATAACACTAAAACTACAATCAACAAAAACCAAAACTGCAAGTCATGAAGCATGAAAACTTCCAAAAACGCAACCTAAGAAACGAAAATTGCGTAATATAAAATTCGTAGAGTGGATGAAACAAATAAGACGGCAACAAAAAGGCATGCGATTTTAAAGCCCCATAAGTTGCGAAGAAATAAGCTGCAGGCGCTGCCTTTACGAAGGCACAGAGAAGCCAGCTGGAAAATACGGAGCTTAGGGGGAGCGNGTAACATAAAATTCGTATAGTGGATGAAACAAATAAGACGGCAACAAAAAGGCATGCGATTTTAAAGCCCCATAAGTTGCGAAGAAATAAGCTGCAGGCGCTGCCTTTACGAAGGCACAGAGAAGCCAGCTGGAAAATACAGAGCTTAGGGGGAGCGTGGCGCAGCTGTCCAAAATTCTGCAATTTAAGACATTGCCTTAAGAATGCGCAACACGATAACACAAACTGCAACGCTCCATCATGCAAATCCCCCATCTTTATTGGATACTAAAATTCCCCAGTAGTTATAATAAACTCCATAACTCGAAGGGATACGCGAACAAAAATAAGTAGGAAATTCGATGGTTCCGGGAGTGTCCATATCCAGTATTGGTAAATACCAGCAGAAAGCTAATATTCCAAGGTAAAGTTCGCTCGAGGACAAGTCCTAAAGAGGGAAAGTAGAGTTTGTGAAAATAAAGAAGAATTTCAAACATAAAATCGAAAATCAAATTTCGCAGAGCAGCATTACGGATAAGTAAGAACGCACTGCATCAATAGAGGCGTACGATGCACTTAAAACACACAACGTCGCAAAAGAACACAGGATAGAGGAAAATCTTCAGCGGACTCTACAACACTAAAGAAAAGATGTAGGTGCACGTTTGTGAATACTTAACAGTACAGCACGTTTATATCTGGGCAATCATCATTACCTATGAAGCGATTTACACAAACATACGTCGACCGAAAAGAGTATTTCAAAGACAGTACAAAAATGGTACATTTACGTCTTGGATTCGACAACAACTCCATAATCAGAAGACAAAAATGAAATTTTTAACTGTCATGTGGGGAACAACAAAAATTGTTAAATAATTCTAGCTCCTTAGGGAAACGTACCGTATGTATATGCGTAGCTACGGATAAAGTTTCTTTAGCCATTCATCGTTGATTCAATACTCCACACAGTCTTGTTGCTGCGCATGAACATTGGTATTTAGTCGTAGTTCATCACAGAGGAACAAAAGGGGCGTCTTGACGAGCTAACATCTTAGTTTTGTCCTTATTCGTCGATTCAAAGATCACGAAGCTTCTTTAATTAAGTGTGCACATTTGCCATTACACGTCGCTCAGCACAAATTCAAACACCACGCAGCTGTTTAAATCAAGTACGAAAATCTGTCATTCTTTATTAAGCATGAAAATTTGGCATCACTTTCAATTCATTATAATATTATCATAATTAAGACATCGTCACAATTCCTGTTATATATACGTCTGCACTTGTAACAACATCGACTACATCACTCGAAGTTCAGCTCAAGATTCCTACGCCTATCATTTGGAATCTCTTCTGAGCTTCATAAATTACAATCGGCGATGAGGTTTAGCTTACAAGTTTCGAGATCAACAATCGAGGTCCCGGAAGTTTAGAAAGTTTCGCTCATTTGATGGAGACCCTCGCAATTCTGCGAGAGAAACAACCAAACTTTGCGACAAGTCGGCTTAATTCTAAGAAGGCGAGAGGGTAATTTATTCCAATAACTGATCCCTTTATAAAAACGAAGCAGCAGAGATGCTCAAAGCGGTAATAATAATTGTGCTGTGCTGTTGAGTGTATTGGGTAAACGGACAGAATTTTTACGATTGCCACTCAAAAGTGCGAAATATTGCACTATTTAAACCAAACCCCAATTATTTTTCAGTAACACATAACTTATATTAATAGGCTACCCTGGCACATGCAGTACTAACTAAAGAAGAGCTAACGTATTATGAACGTGAGCTAGCCGCGAAAGAAAAATACGGAAAGAAATATAAGGGTCTTCTCGAGCGAGCTAACCACAAACGTGATGGCAACACTGCGGGATGTTTGGCCTAAGGCGGCAGCCGCTAGCCCTGCCGATACCGACGGGTTTTCTGAATAACAAAGCCAATTGAAGTCTGCCGCTGTGTTGAGGAGATGGTCAAGAGAAATGGACGCATGCCAGAAATATGAGGGCGAAGCAAGTATCGCGGAAAATGTATATTAAACGTGCATTACTTAACACCGATGTTGCGTTTGAGGTCGACTTGCAACATAATTACTTTTTTTATCTTGGCAAAAAGGCAATAACTCATAGAGGGCCAGACCCTGGCTCCCTGATCCTCTATGAGAATAGACCTGTTGGTCCGTTCATTGCCAGTAATCTAATTTAATTATTAACTAAAAATTCAGCCGGGTAGTTGAGATGAATCTACGTATCTACAGAAAACAGAGGACTGAAATCCTTCGGTACATTAACTACGAAGAAAATCTCGCATCTCCCTCGATACTACTATGGCAGAAAAAAATATTCATATTTCAAAGGTAGAAGTACACGCAATATCAATCAGTACATCTAACGATCACGTCGGTAATGGAATACATTGCATCGACAACTAAAATAGTCTAATAATTATGATAACGACTCACATTGCCGATCAAAATGTTGGCAACTGAAGACACTGAACCTAAAATTCGACTATTAGCATAATCGCTATCGCAAAAAGCTTACCATCGCAACGGTAATCAAACATTAGGACCCAAAGCAAAAAAAACTTATAACTGCAATCGTTACAACTTCCCATAGCATCGGCAGGAGCTCATCTCGTTTGGAGGCGGCGGTTGCGATGGTTACGGTTCGTCCATGCAATCGAATATCGCTTTCTCAATCCGACAATCTCCTGCGGGCTTTCGTTCTGACCCAACGGAACGGGCAGCGGCTAAATCCCAATCCGACTTCTCAATAATGCAACACGAATTTCATGGGTTTCGGTGCACAATGGCGATCGGCAAAATTCGAGACGCCAGCGGAGAGGGAGGGAGGGGGGGGGGCAAGCAAGCCAGAAAGTTGAAGGACTTGCTGTGGTTTGCTGGCCACACTTCGTTTCTCAGGCAGAAGCAAATTGCGTTAAGCAGTGACCGTGCATTTTCTTGTGACACTTGACTGCAATGCACCGAATAAAAAAAAAATGTGTTTTGCCGTAGGAACAGCCCTGTTTGAAAAGCAAGGCGATTAGGGTTAGTTAGAAAAGGGCAATGATACGTCTCCATTTGGCCTGAAACAATGGGTAGTTGGCAAGAAATTTGCAGGATAAATCGTCAACAACTATCGCCACTTCGGAACATTATAAATATGTCGATTTATTCCGACTGAAAATTGTTCAGAGTCTAATATATGAGAATGAGAATCACGAGTGGCCTGAGGATTGATATGCAATTGAGCGAAAAAAACCAAAGTGTTATCGGAGAGTACCTCATATTCAATTCGCAAGCCTTTCTGTTCACACTGGGCGGCATTATGTCCCGTATATTGAACAGCACCGAGAACTATCTAGGTGTAGCAACTTCAAAAGAGGCACTACTGAGGTTTTGCACACGTTCCAACCCGTGAGGAGACAGAAACGGCACAAGGCGGAATGACGTCACGAACGATGGTCAGCAGTGACCAGTAAAATTTGACTATGGGCCTGCGACGTCGCCAAGAAGGTCAGCACTGGAGTAGTGGCATACATTCGCGTTACAATGGGAGCAACATCCTCCACAGTTGTGAACTCCTCCTCCAGGGGCACCAAACTCGCCAAAGATTCTAAGCCACCGTAATCAATCATATTTCATGCCCCAGCAACCTTAACGTCTCCGAGGTTCCCAGATCTGTAGCAATGAATTGTGTTTACACGAAACTCCTTGTTTGAGATTACTTTCTCTTTCTTATTGTTCTTCCTCAGAAGTCTCAAAGTTTCTGACACAATGGCGATAACACATAGAGGGCCGAAGCGTAAGTCCGGACCTGTTGGTCCGTCTACTGCCAGCTAACTCATCTAAAGCACAGGCTCAAAATTGACTAATGAAATGTGACTACGGTAAGTGACATCACCAAGGATGGTCAGTAGGGAAGTGCTCCAGCATGCTAACAGGTCGTGCATCCCGAAAGCTACCGTCCTGCTTACATGAGGCGTATAATTTCAACCGCCCGCCGGGAAGGTCCGGCGCCGCTCCATGGAGCCTCGTGACGATTCGAGCTCGTTAGAGAGGATTTTGCGCAGCTTTTGGCCGTCACTTATAATAAGCGCTGATCTACGACCCGAACCTTACGAGCAAGAGAAAAACAGCGAGGGGGACCACTAGCAAACAGCAATAACATGCGTAAACTGACCGAGGAAAATGTTACGCAAGTTTGGAGTTTTTTTCTTAGCAGAAAATGAGAGCTTATCAAATACTGAAGGAATTTTTCGACACAAACCCCACGATAAGAGAAAAACAGAGAGGGAGACTGCAGCGGGACAGCAATAACAGCTGTGAACTGACCGAGTAAATGTTAAGCGCAAGGTAGGAGTTAGAATAAAATATATAATAGGTGCTGATAAAATCCAGAACACAGTGTGTGACCTTTGGGATGGGATAAACTAGATTAGTTCCCTGATTGCTAAGTGCTGCAACACTGTGAGAAAAAGGGAGCATGCTGAAGAACAGCGAAGAACTATTGCGATCAGAATCAGAGTACCTATAGGAACAGGAAGATGATATAGCGGCGGAAAATGAGAACGAAAGCTGTAAGTAAGATTAAGAAACCGAAAAGAAGCAAAGTGGGCCAAGGAATAAAGACGTACCAAAGGTCAAGCAAAGGCTGCAGTTAGCTATGCCAGCCCCTTAGTGGCGTGACAGATAGGCCAATTCTAAGAAATCCCACTTCTATAAAACAATATAAGAAAGACGTTTTGCAATCTGTATATACGTCCGTCCAAGTGTCAATGATAGCTGTCTTTTTTAAAGCATATACATACGTCATTGCTAAATCCAGTCGAGTTGTATCATGGATACACCTGGAACACACGGGTTCTCACTGGGGAAAGCTTCTTGTGAAGTATAAAGATTGGTATTTTTGAGGTGAGCTCTGCAGCTCGGGACGGAGCATGGTGAAGTTTTGACCAATAGAAATTGGCCGCGTTCAACTCGTTCAATCCTTCGAGCACGAATTCAGTAAGCTCGTAGAACTCACGGTAGCAGCAGGCTTACGTGCTGAACTCACGACCGTTGTATCGCAGATTGGAGGTCAAAACAGGCGTGCTAGCTCTTTGCTGATCTAGGCGTGCTGACTCGGCAGTGGTGGGTGAGCATGTCTGCCGTGGAGGTACTTACCTATTCCAGAGATGAGGAAGGTAGGAGGGAACACGGGTCGTTGAACCTCCCACAACATAGCGAAAAAATTCTTAATGATCAGTGGTCGGCTGCAGCCGCACTGACGCCTCTGGGGCCAGTGGGCTTCTATCCACAGCACAGAGCAGTGCTTGTAGGTTTCCCAGTTGAGAGTGCGGTCATGATAAGTTTACCTTAACCATTAAAGCTTTATAAGATAATCACGAGCATGAAATACGAACAGACTCTGCGGCCACTTTAATGGGTACGACACACCAGTTCCTGATATTCTCTGTGAAGGACGAGGGGCAAAAAGGGGGCAATTACGCAATGATGAGACAGCAATGTTAGATAATGTAGCTACTGGAGCACAGGACATCCCCTCAGATGATCACAACATTTCCCTCGCACGTGACAGAGAGCCGCCGCACAGCAGGGTCCCCGTTCCTATATGGATCAGAATGTCGTTAGGTGGAGGGTTACAAGAGCGATGTGGATCAGAAGAGAAGATAATTTCAGCAATCTTCCATCTTTTGTGAGAGTGTGTGTTTGCAGACGTGTTTAGGTGAGCCTGTGCGTGTTTTGGATACCAGCTACCAAGAGAAAAGCGTGCGTACAAAACACTGAACATACAAGCACAGTAAAGATCATGGAGGTAATATAAGAGGAGTAAGCATAAACTGAGCACCATTAAAAAACTAAAGCTTTACTTAGTTCTGGGATTGATGAGGTGACAAAGCTGAAGAAATGAAGATTACTACGGCAGAGGTTATATAGCTTCTAAGGCAAGTCTGAATAAGGATTCTGCTTCATTCTGCTCCAGGAATGTTTAAAACTCCTTGATTTGCTGTATGCTCAACCGTTCCCCAGAAATTTCCAAATCGATTTTGATGCTCTTCAGATGCTAAGCCACCTCTGTGAGCTCGATCTTGACAGCCCGTTTCAACAACCTGATTCCAGCCATTTCGTCGCTTTCTCGTACTCGCGGAAAAAGAGCTTACGCTTACTCCTCTCATTTTACATATCCACGGTAGAGCTAGACCAGTATTGAGATTGCAGGGGTACTACACTGACGTTATCACGACAACTAGCGGCGTGACGCAAGAGTGAAGACTCTGCTGGGCAAATGAATTTCAGATCACTTATTTAGTACTGAACTCGTCACTTTTATTCACTCCCCTCCCAGGTCATATGGCAAGGATAAGAACACACAGAGAACAGTTTGGTTATAGTCGCCAAAATTTGGTTGATGTAACCAAGCTATTTGGTCAGCTATAAGCCAACCAAATTTTTGGGGAAAATGACCAATTTTTTTGGTTAAAAAATTTAGTAGTATTTACGAATATTTAGTAAAAATTACGCAAAAGAGTTTCGTAATTTTAACCAAGTTCCTAAATTTCTTTGTATTTACCAAAATCTAGTTACAGTTACCATTCTATTCATCATATGTACCAAGTTTTGTCATAATAACCATGAATATCAATGTATTATGAACCAAAAAAAGAAGTAACTACAACAAAGCATTTCTCCCCATATGTTGAGAATTACCAAAATATTTAGTGGTTCCAAACAAAATGCCGTAACTAAAAAAATTTAGTCAATATTACTACCCTGTTCTCTGTGTGAAGAGGAGAGAGTAGAAGCTAGTTTTTGTTGCGAGTGTATCCTGGACGCACAGGCTCCAAACTCTCCTTGCGCTATGTGCGTTACGACTGTTCTGCGTACGTGACATCGCTGTGCGTGCGTTCTGCGCTCAGGGTACTGCTGTGTGCCATGGACAGAAGTCGCTGTCTCGCAGGTTAGGTTAGGTTTGATTAGGTTAGGTTAGGCTTGGTTAGATTAGGTAGTGCTTATGGTAGTAGTGACGCGACAAGAAAGCTTACTTGAACGCACTCACAGCTGATGCACGTACACAGCGAGGCGAGTTTGTTGCCAGTGCATCCTGGATAGCCGATCGAGGCTATATCAAGACACAAAAACTACTGTAACGCGGTGGTACAAGTAAGTCGGTGTAATGCAAGGTCACATTGAGTCATCGCAGGCACAATTTATGAGCGTATGGGCCTACTACAAAGAGACAACTACCTCTTACTAGGTTCAGCACTGAGAAATCAGAAAAAAAAGACATTTCCAACATACAAACATATTTAAAAATGAAACAACTAAACGTTATTTACCTCCCTTCAAGTGGATACCCGGGACTGCAATCTCCCCCTCCCGGTCACCCTCATACCTTTCCAAAAAATTGTCTCTGAGTAGGTGCTGCCACCGAGTTTCTCTGTGCGCCAGGGGCATACATGCAACAGCGAGTGAAATTTTCGAGCTTTTTTTTGCGGAACACAGGCTGGCTAATACCAGTGCTTAGGCGAGCATGAAATAGATTTCAAATTCAAGGCGTTGCTTCTTGATCAAACAAATATTTCTTTGCGGCGGAGACCGTGAAATTAGTGTATTACCGAGCATGGAAAACGGCTAAACAAGTGAAAATAAAATTATCGATGATAAAGCAACGCCAAAGATAATTCTTTTTCTCTTTCATGGAAAATAAATGATGGAAATAGTAATAAAACAGCAGTCTGTTCGTCCGCCAGTCACGTCGTGGATTATGAGCACCAAAGTCTGATTCAACAAGAAAGATACATAGGCGTTTTAAGTACCAAATGATACCCTTATTTTAAACGCCTTTTGTACAAAATATTCTCATGGATCACTCGGGTGATACAGGTATCTAACGCTGGAGGAACCCGCAACTCGAACTGAGGTTCAAAAATTCAAAATCATGGCAGGGTTGAAGATGTCAGGCTTGTAGGTAGGGTTGATTGAGATAAGATTAGATTAGATAGGCGGCAGTAGACGAACCAAGAGGCGAATTCCCAAAGAGACACCGGGACTAACACCCCGGCCTCTTTGAGCTATTGCCATACTGGCAATAGCTGGCAATCCACGTTCCATACATTCAGCTTTCTTTCTTCTTTTTCACTATGTGCTTTTCATTTCATTAGGCCACGCTTTCGACAACCTCAGCGAAATGCGTTTACGAGGCAAGCATCTTCTGTCGCAGTTGGAGTGTATTAGATAATACGTTTCTAATCGCTTGTGTGTCATTTTGGCAATGATCAAATTTCAATTCCCAAGAGGATACGTTTTAATATTCAAATGCCTAGATTAGCGACACTACAAGTTACGGTGCTCCCAGCGTCGGCATCGTACTGCAGAACTTTTTTTTTACTGGAGAAAAAGGGAAGAAGAGCGAAGAAAAAAGTGGAAAGGAAAAACAAGAAGTCAGGTTTCTCGACCGCGGTGACCGTAAGACACAAACCTACAATGAATAGCCAAGAAAATGAGGGGCAGATATGAAAAAGGAGTAATTCCACCGGTGGGCACCCAGTAAAATCAGAAGAAAATATCGTGGGCTTAGAGCCAGAAGTGGCTCTAAGCCACTGAAATCGGGTTCCCCTCACCAAAAGGGTGCCCGTGAGGCATATTTTTAGTGTCTAGGGTTTCTATGCCAAATCTCTTCATTAAAAAGATATTTGGCATGAAAATGTATGGCATAGACACCCGTGACACTAAAAATATACATCACGGGCACCCACTTTATGAATGGAACCCAATTTCGCCGAAGATGGACATAGCCACTTCTGGCTCTAAGCCCTCGATATACACTCCCAAATTTTCTGTAAGAATTTCACGCGTTGAGATCCTGCGCCTCAAAGACTCCGACCAAAAATCTCAACTCAGGAAAACATCGTCCCAGTTTACTTCCTTTTGAAATTTTGTCATTTGTAAGTTGCGTATTTAACAATATGTTGCTAGACCAGAAACACGTGCACTCTCAAGCAAGGAAAAAATATATATTATCTGCCGCCATACTTTACCCTTTCAGTCCTGGGAAGTTCTTCGGAAGAGATCCAAGTGGCATTATGCATGCCACCCGTCTTACGCAAAAGAGATGCGGTATTCCGCAACGAGCAGAAAGGCGAGCATTGAGGTATCTCCACATTGCACGTGACTGCTTTGGCTAGCACTTTCGGTACGCGATTACAAGACGTTTTTGAATTTTACAGTTTCAACGCTAGTGGTGTTGCAAACTTGACGGGGCATTTACTTCAACAACTGATCGTCCATCATGTTTCCAGTACAGCGAAAAAGACCCTTGAAAAACTGGAAAAAACCTCAGCCATCATGGCTACCTTGAAGCTCAGAGTACCCATGAATCAGAACAAAACAGAGAGCCATCACAGCGGTCCTCAACCTTTTTCTTCTTCCTGTACTCATTTATGGGCATTATGCATAGGGCGACTCCCACGAAAACCGCTGCATAATTTAAGCACTAAGCGGTTGAGTAGCAATGCTCCCTCAGTAGAGGAAAATAATCAGTCGATCCCTCTCCACGTAATAGCCTCGGCATGTAATCCCAAAGGGTCTTTTTATTCAGGCCTCGGCTAGTTAGGGAAGAGGTGGGAAGCGAAAGTCTCATCTACGCTCGAGGCATTTACTTGCCATTGGCAGGGCTGCTCGCTTAGCGAGAGTACTGCTCGGGCGCCCCATTCTGGCGCCTCTCGGTTGTTCTTCTGAAGCTTCTTACGGTTGTGGCTAATTGAAAGTAATAAAGTAGAGAGGCGGCGGTGGCGGCTCGAGGTGAAGGCACAACAGATGAGTTTCCTGCCGCACGCTACAGGTACTGGCGGTGCCCGGGAAATGAGAGTCTGGATCCGATAAGTGCTCAAGAAAAGGTAAATCTTACTCTACGGGCGTTGAAAAATAAGAAAGTCTGAACACGATAAGCGCTAAGACAAGGCAACTTTTAGCCCTATGAGTGGTCAAAAAAAGGAGTCGTCGCCCGCTAAAAACCAAATATAAGCAAATCTTGATTATACAGGTGTCCAGCAGAACATTTTCGTCCCTAAGCACTGTACAGAAAAAAATCTTGACCATTCGGGTAGTCAGGAAAAACGTCTTTATCCTGTCAGCGCCCGTACAAAAGGCGGAACTCGACCTTATATGGAAGCACATAACAGGGCAGGTTCTGAAAAGATGAACACTCAAAAAAAGCAGTGTGTTTTGATCCTATGAATGCACAAAAAATAAGGGAAGTGCAAATCCCCGGCACAGTTGATATCCATGCTTCTTCAGCAACGTTAATGGCATTCTAATTGACCCCATGGGTAATATAACGGGCACAAGCACATAAAACTCTTTTTCACAAGTTCAATTGTGCAGCAGCCAAAGTGATGCTGTCTTCACTTCCTAACAATACAACGGAATGATTTGACCTTCGTCAACTTCACCGCATATACGTTGCGTATCAAATGGTTGGTGCCATCAAATACAGGAGACCAAGATAGTACAGCAGTTGAATTATTATTATTATTAAATCACACCAGACTGGCGACGTGGGAACGTAGAAACTCCATGAGGTTAACAAACCCCCACGCAACCAGCCCAGCGGGCGAAGAAAACAAAAGAATGAAAAAAAAAGAAAACCCAAGATCACAGAATAGCTCTGTGTACAGATCGCTTAAAGCTGCCAATACCCGCACCAGCAAAGACAGAGCTATCAAGACCATTCCAAACATCCACACACGAAGGGAAAAACGAACGGGAACACTGGCCCGTACGGCATCGCAAAGGTTCCAAGGCAAACTCATGAAGAGCAGCACCAATACGCCGAGTATACCTCACCCGAACAACTGGATCCGGAAGAAACTCAGACAGTTATAGAAGTTATAGAATTTATACAAAAAACAGACCCCACCAACTCTGCGACGATGCGCCAGATCACAAGGCACAACACCACCCAGCATGAATACACATCGACGAGCCACTTTGTCAAGCAAATACAGATGGCAATCAGCAGCAGAACCCCAGACTACAGAGCAGTACTGAGAAGAGGGAGGACAAAGCAATTAAAGCAGCGACGTGTCAATTCTACTGAGCCAAAAACCCTCCAAGCACACCTCATAACACCAATTTTCTGCTATGCACGTGAGGCAACCGAACGAATAAGGAGCTCAAACGTCAGCTTTGGATCAAAATTGACACCCAAGATTACCAAGTCATCAACCACAGGAAGTGATACATCATCCAGTATGAGTGCAGGAAAAGGAGGTCCCACGGTACGCGACCTGGACACGAACATGGTCTTAGTCTTGTCCGCATTTAGCCTCATCCCCCACCTAGAACACCAGAAATCAATCATTTCCAAATCATGCTGAATGGATTCTGAAACCTCTAATCTATCACTAGGCTTATCGCAAACAGCCAGCAAAGTAACATCATCAACGTAACTAAGAAGTAAATTATGTCTCAACAATGTCATGATATTTTCTATATTTCGCGGTTTTGACACAACAAGGACGTCAAAAATATTTTAGTTATCTTCAGCTTATTTATATACAACAAAGATTTCGAAAACATTTTCAGTTTTACGCTCATTCTACTGCCAAGAAAACACTCGTGAACGAAATTTAACTGAGACGCATGCGACACAAGAGAGAAAAGCCGATCGCTTATACCACTCAAGTGTCATGGCAAACACTACATGAGGCATAAATCCAATAGCGGCGAGAAACAATTCAATAAGCTTGAAGAAACTCCGCCAAGAAGAAGCCATTCGAAATCGAGTTAGCGCCGTCCAATCGCCCTTAACGTTTCCATTTCATCTGCTGCGGAGCAGAAAAAACTCCTAAGGAAGGGATTGAGAGAGACCCTGAATAGAAGTGGCCCAGAGAAAGATTGCATGGCGAGAAGAAAGAATCGCTCGGAATAAAATAGCCCCGAGCGCATTTCAGACAGAGCATTTCGAAGAGGTTTTACGGAAAGTAAAGAAGCCTTACTGCTAGCGAGAGATTTTCAGAAAAGGTGGGAGTGCAGCGTTGGTTGGGGGCCTCGATAGGGAGGGGGGGGGGGCTTGCACGCTTGCCACTTGCTTTGCTGTACAATGTTTAGCAACCTGGCCAGTTATTTTTGTACTGGCTTCATCTAGTTTCTGGGACCTTCATCGTTGGCTGGTACAGGTTTTGAAGCTAGAACTGATATGATTAGAGATCGAGTGAAAATATGTGACATTATCTTTAGAATGTCTGTAATTTCAGGTAAAAAAACAGTAGTTACATTTTTACCGGCCTAGTTTCATTTTGTAAGTTGGCAGCTTAATGGGAACCTTTGTACATTGATGATGAACTATCGTGACTATTCTGTAATATGTACAATATCTGTAGTTGAATTTAATATATCCATAAGCTAATATGAAAAAGTAGTTTTCAGCAAGTAATACAACTGAATAAAATTATCTCAAGTTCTATTGAAAGTACCTAAATTCATTTTTGGTTAGTCTAAATGTACTTAAAATTGACACAAATCACTAAAAAGATAGTAATAAAGCAATATAGCCATACAAAAGCAATATGAAAACAGTAAGAAATGAAAACGAACAAGACTGCCGCAAGAAACTGCAATTATCGATCAGTATTTGGGACAGCAATATAACAATACTGAAATAGTCATACTGTAACACGGCAGTTGATAATTTCTTGCACTAAATAAACGCATCAATAATATTATTTGAAATAAGAGAGTCACACAAAATCAATATGGAACAAATGTACAAGAACACAACGGTATAGCGAAGCAATAGATAGTAAATATATATTTGACAGAGAACAGGTACACAATATTATCGAAATTATACGCCGGGCAATAAATTGCACCACTAAACGAAGTGTAACCAATAATAATCCAGTTTTTAACGCCCAAAGGCGTAAGACCATCACCAGTGGTGGGGCAAATTTGAACGCCCCCAGTTTGATGGCCAGCTTATACTTACCCTAGAGTTTTGGCATTTTGTCCCATTTATAAGTGAACCCACGTGACTCCCTGCAAAAAAATTATGATCATTGCTCAACTCCTCCCTCTTTTTGGGAGGACAAATAAATATATATATATAATTAAATCTTCAATGAAAACATTATCACCTCTCTCATTTTGTTCGCGAGTGATAACAATGCATATGGTACGGCAGTACACTGAAGTTATAAATTGCAACTAGTTGGTATACAAAAAGAATACAAAACCAGTCGAAACGACGCTAGAATGGCAATACGAATACTAATAAATTATAATTTCCGTATACAAAACGAAAATTAAAAACATCAAAACAAAGCATGGTGCGGCAATGCGTACACCCGAGTAATAAATTACAATATTCGACATGCAAAAGAAACATTAAAATAATCGGACGCATAGGAACAGGATGGACGATAAAGCCCTGCAATAAATGCTCGCATCAATTACGCCGCGCCGAGAACACGGCATCGTTCTCACCCGCCCTCAAATATATTAGCCGCTTTTATTGATGCAATGCAAGGATTGAGCCCGTAAGGGACCATCTCGTATTCTCTTTGCGTCGAACATGTTTGGTTTTATAGGAGGTAGTGCGATGTTATTGCATATGGCTGCGCTATTGCTTTATTTTGCAGGGCTTTGCTATAGTCACTTTATATGCTAATATGCTACACGCTTCCGGTACCTTGACGTACATCGCTATTACCGCTAACACGCTCAGCAGATGATAGAGGGTTACACGTGGAGAAGTGCAACAGCCGTGCACGAGGAGATACAGAGGGTTGCAGTGCACGTGGAGAGATGCTCCAATCGCAAGCAGATAAAGGGTTACTCGTCGAGAGGTATAACAATCGCGAGGCGGTGGAGGACTAAAGATTTGAGGTAACTACAATACTCTGTCAAGAGAATAAAGAGCGTTATCCAGCATGCATTACCAGGAGGTAATAAGAGGGTGTGCAAAAAGAAGAGAGTGTGCAAAATAGAAAGAGTGGAAAGTGAGCAGGAGATAAAATGTATCAAATATCTGTCCTTCTATGACAATTTGACGGGGCTCCTAGGCAGCGAGTGGCATACTACGGGTATCGTGGATGGGCGCGTCGGCCCCATAAAATAGGACGGGTAAGCTAACTAACCTAAATCTACGGCCTGTTCTGTCACACGACTGAGGGGATACGAACAAAGTTAACAGGCAAATTGCATAAAAGATTGTGGAATAGAGAGTCATAGATTCTCTCCTTCCCTTCCTCCATATCCCAGCTAATTAAATCAGACTTACTCTCATATCAGACATCGGCTTGTCTCGATTTTTTTCTTCGTTAAAATATAAAAGGCTCAAGAGAGATAGGACGCGCCTGCAATGAACGGGCGGACCTGATCCCAAGCGATTGACCTGTGACGGAGATGAAGCTGCCACGGCAGATCAGAGATCCTAATGAGATTGAAGTCCCTGGCCTGATTGCGAAGCTCCTCGACCCATGCAAAGCTTGGTAGAGCCATCAACTGCGACGGAATGACACAATTTGCTCGATCAAACTGCACGAAAAGCTTCATCAAGTGAACGATTAGTGTCATCAAACTGAACGATTGGCAGCATCAAAATGAAACGAACTGTTTCGTCAAGCTGCACCATGGAGTTTCAGAAAACTGAAAAATTACAAAAAATATATATACGGGATAAACGATCGTCCTCGTTGAAAAAAATACTTGCTCTTACAGTACAGTATAGAATACTGAAGAGTTCTGTTTCATTGCAGCTAAAAGCCCGATGGCACTGAATTAAAAACACATGTCTGAGATGAATTAAGACGCTGAATTTCATTGAACGAATAACATAGCTGTTACCGAACTGAAACAGTAAACTAATAATCACGCTACTTGCAAGTCGACTGCAATACAGGAGGCGCAAGAAGCCATAACTGCACGCAACAAAGATGCGTGGCGTGCGAGAGTGTAGGCCTATGAACTGCGAAGTATACATTTTCCGGCTATATGAGAAGCGCTGGCGAAGGCACAATGAAGAGCATAAGTCAAAACGACAGCTTCGATGGAATAGTGACGTCCATAATACACTTTTGGGTCACTAGCAGGCACGGTCACGTAGCTTTTTCAGTGGAATCACAAAGCTGATCCAGTGGCTCAGTGACAGTGACTCGGACATCGAAAGGAGGGGTCCCGGGTTCGATTCTCGGACTATTATAGTGCTGGTAACGGATTTGCGCTGCATGGAGCACTCAGGAATTGTGAGTCGAGGGGAAGTATGGCGAGGGATTCTCACACTTTAGCCAGCTGCACCATAATTATTATTACAATATTCAGAAGTTAAGTCTCCATTACCACAACAAAGGCGATATCACAGAGAAATAAAGAAGGGGCATATAGTGCGATGACAGACATGTGGATGCGATGCACGAGGGCGTCCCAAGACAGGATCAATGCGCATGGGAACAGAAAGTCGGGAAAGAAAAGGTAGGATAAATGAAGTAAAGGTCTGTAGGATTATGAAATATGAAGGAAGCAAAGTGGGCACAAAAGACAGACGTCCCGAAGGCTTGGCTACTGGCTAAGGTAGCCTACAGGGTCCCCGTGGGGGCGCTGCTCCCTTTGACAAAGCATAGGCGAGCTTAAACTAACCTAACCCTATGGCCCATCGGATGCCCCTTGAGGGGTCGCAGCACTGAGTTCTTCTCCTGTTTTTCACTTTACTAGCTATACAAAATTCTAGAATAAGGGCACAAGAGAAACTTTAGGTGTATTCACTGTATACTAGAAAATAAATAATCGACATTATTATTATCATCATTACTTATCTGCAAAGATGGCAATCCCAGTGATCGAGTGTGATCCAATACCACTATCAACACAAACAAAATTAATATTGGTCGACCAACTACCACTTTGATCCAATACTGCAGGGCGGGCCAGTGCTAACCCCAGCCAATACCACTCGAGAAGATTGGGTCACAGTTTGCGGAGCGAAAGCGTAGCGGCGCCGCACCAAAACAATAGAAGGTCGGACAAATCAATTCAGTGCTGTGTGTAGGCGGGTCCTGTATACACGTTTGCTTGTGTACGTGCTGGTATTGAGGTGTCTGCGAGTACGCGTGAAATAACATAAACATATATATTTGTCTTCAGGGTCTCAATGTATGAGATCGTACTTATCTATCTATGTCTGTATACACAATGTGCATTTAGAGGTGTCTGTTTGTAGGCTGAAATGAATGTTTGTGGGTACGTAGGGCACTTACCCAATTGCCGAACTAATTCTATTTCCGAACAAATAGTTATTATTGGATGTGATTATTATTTTCACCATCAAATATAACTGTTTGTTCCGAAATAGAGTTAGTTCGGCAATAGGGTAATTCCCATTTGCAGGACTGTGACTAAGAAGTGTGTGCCTATATTTTAGTGTAAGTATGCATGTTTTAAGTTAATGGTGCGCGGGCGTTCAGTGCTTCCAAACGGTCGCGGAGAAAATACTGTATACATGTTTGTGGGTTTAAGAGCCAGTATGCCGCATTCAACTCAAAACGATAATATTGTAGGGAAAAGACAGGTGATAAGGAAAACAGATTTTTCTAGAGTAGGAATTTCGGGCAGGATATCGTATAGCAACAGCCGACACCAACAAACATGCTTGAGAAAGAGTGCAAACACGCGGTGGGGAATGCGAGACCGCAGCTCTTTCCTAAATAAACACGCAGTGCAGCCGTTCACGTTCCGTCCGTATTGGCAGCCTCCGAATGCTCGTGTTTGCCCATGAAATATTCATGCCTCTTTCCAACTACCAGGCAATGATTTCAGGAAAAAAAACAGGAATGCGTCCGATGGCTTAGATCAATGAAGATGTTACGGTGCTGACGGAAACTGACATGAGCAGGGAAAATACATCACGTGAAGGGCAACTAGATACTACCTACTTATTTTTCAACTAGCTAAGATATGGTGAGCACTGAGATTATGCTTACAGGTTGCTGTAGCAGAAGCCCTTGCCATAGCAACGATATTTCAAGAGAGGAAAGGTCAGAGGAATGTAGTCAACCAAGAAGAAACATGGGCAACCAAAGCAAGCATGCAGCAAATGGAAAAGAAGATTAATAACAAAAATTAGAGAGCCAATTAAAATTTAAAAGAAGAATAAAAACAGAATGGAAAAATCAATAGAAGTTTGAAAAAACACAGGAACAAAGTGAGCAATATAACACTGACCCAAAGACATAAAGTAATGATTGCTTATTAGACTCTACATAAAAGCACGATTCCTGCAGCATACGATGCGCGAACTTTGTGCGTGCTGAATAATTTTTGTCAACAGGAGAATTATTCATATATGTAAATTAGCAAAACAGCACAGCTAAAAAGAGCATAACTGCTGCTGGCGCACATTTACTAACCGGGAGGATTAGACACCTCAGCAGCTGGTGCAAGCCTCACGGCCCGATTCATGTCCCATACAAGGCCTAATATTCCAGCATCTAATCAGCACGGCCGAGGGAGGCGGTCCAGCGATGCCATCGGTCAGTGTTACTGCAGCAAGCACACCTGAGGTCCAGCGACGCCGCGCACTCCAGCAAACACTTGATAATTAAAACGCGCCCTGATGATTTCAGTAACAAGAGAGAGCATTCACGAAGACGTTGCAAAGAGTCAATTACAAAGTAAACACCGGAATAAGTTAAAGAGCACGGGAGTTCAATCAATTGCAAGCACCGGATTAAAAACCTTTGAATATAAGAAGAACACATAAACCATATTTTATAATACAAATCGCGGTATTTTTATTCATAACGTGGTGTTTACGCCAGCTGTAGGATTCATAACCATAATGGAACCTACCGTGCAGATACACCATCCATTGAACCCAGTGCAGGTTGAAACATCTCGCTTTCGGTGTTTCTGTATGTCTGTACATAGTGCAATCGCTGAAATGAACGAAATGGGCTACAGTCGAAAAATCACCAAAACATTTGTATTATTGAAAATGTTATACAGATGTAGCATTCAGTTTCGATATCATAGTTACCTTCTGCTATGATAAGTCCCTTTTCCAAAATTTGCTTGAAATCTCAATATGATTTTCATCAACTATGAGCCTGGCACCTGATGAGCTGAGGTGGAGCGAAAAACGCTTCGTGGATAACAAACTTTCATGTGGCTATCTTGCCTCTCGTTCAATTCTTCAATTTTAAATTGTTGTATCATCTACATATAACATGCATATGTATATATATATATATATATATATATATATATATATATATATATATTTCGAAACGGGCTATTAGATGGCCATGAATCTTTATAAACGGCCTGTTAGGTGGCTAATGTCTCGATAGAGGTANAACTTCAAATAGTGAAAAACGTGTGAAAAAATCCGTAGATTTATTCCAAAATGGTCTCATTTTGAAGGAAAATCAAATCTACGTTCGCGCACGCCAACTTCTCGATAGTAAAAATTTTTTGTGCGAATATGTCTGCTCTAATGGAGACTGCAAGCTCCACAAAACTTCGTACATCGGCATGACTACCACAACGCTATCAAGGAGACTCACAATGCATTTGCAATCCGGAGGAATTCGAGCA
>LQNS02278183.1:2994110-3008225 GCA_001587735.2 Parhyale hawaiensis
TCCATCTGACTGCAGACGAAGAAATTATTTTTAAACTTCGACAGTTTGAGAAAATAAATAAAACTATCGTTAATATTCGCTATGGCATTATCTTTAACCAATCATATATATATATATATATATATATATATATTTCGAGTCCCCTCTCAGGCAAAGAGGCACGAAATTCAATCTAAATTAAATCTTCTTTGACTCAGGCGGGAGCCGCAATTTCGGAGTTGAAACGCGGAAATTTTTTGCCCGGGACTTAACAACAGTGTTGTGGCGTATCGGAGCTATGCCTGAATCAGGGTGGCATTTATTATCGTTTTTACAGGAGTGGTTCTAGCCGTAGCACAGAATTGGCCACGCCCCCTAAAGAAGCGGATCTCAAATCACCTGGATAAGGACGCGCATTTCCGAGATAAAAGATGCTGCCTACCTTACTGGAGTCTTCTTTGAAAGTTACGAAAATCAGAGGTAAAGAAAAAGAAATGGACCTCATTTACCTAGACTTTCAAAGGGCATTTGATAAAGTCTCCCCATCAACGGTTAATGAAAATCATTGGAAGCCCATAGCATCCAGGACGACTATTCACGCTGGATCCGACAATTGTTCAGTAATGCACGTAGGGCCGAAGAACCCCTCAGTCCCCCATTAGAAATGAACAGAATAGAACAGGCAGCTGTGACCCAACAACGTGACCTGGGAATAACTATCACAAACAAACTACAACACAGCCAACAAGTTAACAAGAGTGTCATAACTGCAAGCAGAGTACGGGGAATCACGACCATAGAATTGTAAATAAAAATCCAAAGACATAATCATTCTATTGTACAAAGAACTGGTGCGCCCGCATTTAGAATCTGCAGTTCAATTCTGGTCCCACATCAGTGCGGCGTCATCAATACAATGGAAAGAATCCAATGCAGAGCAATAAAATTTATATATCAGCGGCGAAACATGCCATTCGAATGTCGCCGAACTCATCTCTCTCAAGGAAAGGCGACTCAAGAGGCAACTAACAAAAACAAATCAGGTACTCGAATTACTTCAACGACAAACCTGACAAACCTACAATACGACTTTTTGACAGAGACGTTGATGAGCGCCTTCCAAACATAAAGATCGAAGAATTACTTCAAGCAAGCAATTTTTCCTGTTCTTTATAGTAATCATTGGGAATAGACCCCTTTCGAAGTTGTCGGTGCAGAAACAGTCAATACGCTAAAAATTCGTCTTGATAAACATTGGGAGCAACATCCTACACAGCCACGAACTCCTCCTCTAGGATTCAGAAACTCTTAACGGCCAAAGCTTCAGAGGTCACACTAATCCATTATCGTTCATGTCCCTACTAACTTAACTTCTCCGAGCTCCGCGAATCTGCAGCAGTTGATCGTGTTTGCACGACCAACTCCTTGACTGAGAATATTCTCTTCTTCTTTTCTTTCTCAGATGTCTTAATGATAGAAACATAATGGCTGCCCTCTGAAACGGGCCTGCTGGTCATTCTACTGCCAGTTATGTAATCAAATCTACAGACGAAAAATTGTATCGGTCAGTCTTGATACTAATAAAAAATAAGGAAATTTTATCCGTGACGCCGTCGAAGGATTGGCAAACAGATAATAAATGTCCTCTTAACGCTTCATTCTTGTACACTAGAATAATGCTAGCTGTCCTGTAATGTACAAATACTGTATGAATCTCACTGAAGTTTCCGGCATAAGAACTACACACTGACCAAAATACCAATATCATATGGGGCGAAGCACAGAAGTGGCGGTAGTCTTTCTGTGTATTTCGAACTGGGGTCCCGACACAGCCTTAATTACATTGAGAAAAGACCGAAAACAACACATTTCAAAAACAAAGCCGATGGTCAGCACAAAAAAGAAACAAAACAGCTGGTGTAGGTCGCTAGGTACGCCGGTCTCCATTTGGAACACCAAAGCGTAATGAAGCAATTTATATTTTAGAGGTTTTTTTCTCTCCCTGTTTCGCTCAGCATTCGCAGTCACTCGCTCACCCTCGGCTTCTTCTCTCATTTGGGAAGCAAATGCACGTCAGCAGTTTTACGATTTCATCTCAAACTAAAATGTGGACGCAGCAGAGAAACAGGACAAGCCATGGGAGATCATGCATGTGTAAAAAAATGGTACTGAAAAGTTCCTAGTTTTTTAAGTACAATATGGTTGAATAATGATAATAGTTCTACCAATTATTATTATTATAATTCGTACTGTGCTGAAAATTACAGATGATAGTTATGAAATAACACCACAGTATTTATTTATTATTATTAACAACTAGTGCACCAAACGCAGCCCTTTTGTTGAATAAGTCATGAAAGTATGTACTTGAAAATATCTTACCATCCTATCAAAAAAGTTCACAATACTCCAAATTTGACCATGTCTTCAAAGTCCACCAAGTGCACAAAAGCAACCACGTTCACAGAGGCCCGTGACCAGGCCTTCACTAATAACCCGGGAATTCCCGGGTTCGTATCCTGGATACGGTTTGGCAAAAAAAAAGTTGGGTGCCTTGGAATTTTTTTCTTCAGTATTGGATAGGGGAAAAATAAGGCTTCGGACAGACGGACGGACTGACGGACAGACGGCTCTCTTATTATAGTACAGATTTCCGTATCAACACATATCTCAGTTGGATTGACATACTCACTGCTCGTTTGGTTTAGCTTCTCCAATATATAAGTGTTAATTCTATAATACCCTGCAAACCAGCAACTCCTCAACACGCCGCTTTGCAGTAGCTTGCATACGTTGTAATGGAGGACGCGTGGCTCCTGCAAACACCTCCTGCTACGTATCTGGTTTATCCAAGGAGTCTCTCAAGTCTCTCAATTTTTTTCTAAAGTTACGCATCGACGCATAATATTAATTAGGACGTAGGATAAACAGAAAACAACTGCAATACTACACAAACTTTAAATTTCAAAGCAAAGAAAGTAAATTTTGCACATTATATATCAATTTAGCGCCTCAGTACACATCTCCACAGGGCATGCGTTCCAAAGTTGGCACTCGAATGTTTGCACTCCAAACTTTCACAATAAAGTTTGGCCTGCGGACAAGTTGCTTCAGTAGGCACAAAAGACGACGATTATTGTTTGCATTCGCTGTCAACTGTTATGTGCACTGTGGAGAAAACTTGCTACTCGTTCTTTTCGTCCTCAGGTCACAAGATACAATTTCAAGAGTTGCAGAATCGTAACCTCTATATGTACGGGGGTGGCGTGCATAACTTAACCTGGACCACGCTTGAGCGCAGTCGAATTTTACAGTTTATCGGTATTTTAAATTATTTTCAGTGTCGTTCAATAAAATTCCCGCTTACAATAATAATATACTTTATCAACACGAAACAGTCATTTACTGGAGGTATGGAGTGCAGTAATAAGTTAAGTGGTAATTCAAGTTTTCCTATAGCAACTTAGTTGCAATGGAGTCTCCAGAAAGCCGAGGGTCTTAGAATAAAAAAAAAAAAAATGATCTGATTGGCAACGAGTAAATCACATCGTGATGCACAGTCTGCCTTAAGGTTCTGAATGAACGTAGAGAAAGTAGGTCATACAGATAGCAAAAACAACCGCTTACATTAACTTGCTGAATATGATAAAACTGTAAAACTAAAGACGCGGTACAGACAACTGATGAACAATTAAAACCTCGGGGCATTTCGACGATTTCGCCAGTTGACCATAGCCTCTATTGCCATCATAATTAACAGCTGAAATTCGACGTTTTTACCAACTATCTTGTCGGTACCTTATATTCGCTAATACGATCACTATTCATATTCTTTAACAATGCGGCCAAATCGAAAACTAATGAATTATCGTCTTGACCATTTCATCTCAATGCGTTCGAAGCCTCAAACTACCAAGATAACAGGCCAGTTGCACATACTTTTCTACGGTTGTAACGACCGCCATTCAACGGCTTTCACAACACGATCAAATTCAGAAGCACTATATTGTCACGTACAATATAGTATACAGTCAATCCTAAGACGTTGCTAGCGTAACGCCGGTAGCAAACAGAAGCAGTAGCTCCCCTACCAAACGTGTTGGCCGCCCACATAATATGAAGTTACAACAAGCCATCAGTTTCAGAGCAAGAAGATTTAATGATGTACAAATTTTGCCTTAATGCGCAGTTACAGGGCGAGGCCGGCAGCAGAAACAACAGCTGGCCGATCATACATGCTTTCCATGGGCTTTACGGCCGCAATTCGAAGGCTTCAACAACACGGTTGAAAAGTTCAGGAGCGTGGAAGCACGAGCAGAGCGAGGCCAGCCAGCCAAAGCCGCATTTGCATAATCGAAGAAGCCGTCCATCGCTCAGCCTCAGCTTTAACACAAGCAAAGCCTTCGCTGTGCGAATTAACCAACATTCAGGAAACGAACCAAGGTTCCGAGGGAAGAAGGTTCGACCAGGGCATGTTCCACGGAGCAGTTAAGGTGGGAGAGGCCGCCCAACTGTAACTATAGGGTACAATATTACAAATCCCAAAAATCTTCCTCGTTTTAGCTTTTTAATATCATGCTTAACACTTTGTCAGAAGGCAGCAACAACATATTTTGCTTGTTCTTTTAGGTTAGCAAACTTTTAATGAGTATTTTTATCGGAAATCAAGAGGCACACTATCGAAGACGCGAAACCGACATAAGCTTCACCATAGAAATAAAAATTTGACAGGATTTTTCTCACTACTTTAGACGGGAGTGCTATTGCGTCTTCTACCAAACCGATTATCTCCCGAAATTCAAGCGAGTAGCGGAAGCTTTACCTCAAGAGCATCATTGGTCGCTCCATAAGGTAAAAGCATCAAACAGCTTCAGGGACGGCCAAAAATTCCGTAAGGGTAGCAGTATGCTCTCTAAAGATTCATGAGGTTTGGTAGGTTTATTACACACAGATACAAATAACAATACAAATTTTGAAGACATTTCAAAACACAATAATAAAATATCTACACAGCCCTAATGAGATGGGAAACTTTTTGGGCAACAAAAGTAAATACTTCAAACGGAAATCAACTGCGCCGTATAATTTCGCTCCGCATTCGCGTTAGCGTTTCAAGCGTCCAATGAAAACGTAAAAGAAAACGAAAAATTCAAGCTGTTTGTTCGTAAGCGCACTTACCTACAGTGTCCTGTAGACTACAAAAAAAATGGCGATCCGATATTTTCATATGTATTTTGCAAAACAGCACCACATGGTTTATCCAAACATTCAAATTGAATGGAAATGCGCTCTCAATATTCGCAGGTCTCACGCTCTTGCAGTATCCGCGGAATTTCACCGACTATTTCCAAAGCATTTCTGGGTTCATTATCATCCGAAACCACCGGTAGTTTGAACATGAATATGCATTTGCTGCTGAAGCTAATCGAGTAACGGATGGACAAAATGCACTTTTATGAGAGATGATCATTCAGTGAGGCAAGTCGTATGGCCAGTCACCGTCATGAACAGTCCAATGACTGCATAAAAAAGTAAAGAGAAATACACATCAACACATGGATGGCAATGGAACTCAGAAAATTAGGAGAGCATAAAACTCTAGAGAATCGAGTGGCTGGTATTCATGATGCTGCAATCGATGCTATTTTTACGAGAAACGAAAACTGGGTTCGGCGTTTGGCGGCGGTCGAGTATGCATGGCCAATGGTGTGGCATTAGAACAGAGGCACGTAAAACAGATAAACTAACAATGTTATTATGTATCAATCCCGATATAACTGTGCTCCCGGCCAAAATAGAAACATAGGCACTGCAGTTAAGTACTGTTAAGTTACAGTTGTGGGTCCCAGAGCCGATTCTACACAGTCGGTAAAGTTCCAGCTATCAGAACCTACATATGACACGGGTACCGAGTACATCTTTCCGCATTGCGGCACGATTCAGAATCCACCAGCGTAATTAAAATGAAGCGGACCCTGTGTTCATCCTTGAGGATGTCAGTAACAGTCAGTGAATTGTAACATGGTGTAGATTGACACCTAACACACACCTATACCGATGGCATGAAATACAGCGATGAACATAGCAGTGAATGAAAAAGAAAAGTGCGGCTCGATTCAGCGCTTCACTTAATACATATCATTATTACAAGAAGATAACAAACTATCGCGCTTCCAATGTCAAACGTCAGCCATTGCAGTGCTAGCAAAAGGTTAAACTGAAAGCGCATGGGAAAACCTGGGTTCCCACTCACTGAGCGCTTACTGGAACGACAGAAGAAACAACCACATCGAAGAAAGGTCACCGGTTGTAGTACAAGAGCAACGGTATGGTTACATGAGATGGTAGGTATGCAAGCCCGGCCGCGACAGCTTTTCCAACAAGTTCACGAGGGCATCCCATTGAAGAGAAGGCACCGCGGCTGAGCATACAAACAACCTCGACACTGCCTTCCATGAGTTCCAGATTCTGGAAACTGCAAGACTCTCTGCAGAAGCGCTTCTGGCAACAGCGACGGTGACTGATGGACCAAAAACCGCTCTCGACTGAAGGCCATGGGAAATGGAGCTGAAATAAAACCCGTTGGACGGGACGAAAAGAAAAAGTTCTTTTGTACGGCAGATATACTGGAGCGCTGAAAAGTTATCGGGTTTGGGACGTTATCATGAAAGGTAGAGCTGTCATCCTTTCAAGCAAAAAAGATAGGAAAGCTGTTTAGTAAATTTGCAAAATACATAACACTTGAGGAATTGGGATTTCTTCTATAGAGTTACTACGCAATTAACCTCCTTTCTTCATCTATAATAAGAAACACAGTATAGAACAGAAATGGGATCATATACGAGAAAATAAATAATACCGCCAAACAATTACACAAATATCATAGTTTCTGAGAATATGATGCAGAATATGCAGCAAGAAATGACGTAACTTTTCAACAGGATCTAACATTCCTCCTGGAATAGGACCGAAATATGTAAGGCTCCACAAAAAGATGCCAGCTAATACTGAAGAACAAGACACGAGTTATGATGTACAACAAAGGACAAACTCCAAAACGATGCAACCTTCAACTAATAAAGCGCAGTAGCACATGACATACAGCGTGCAATGAGGCAACCAGGTAGAACAATAAACAGTAAACAAAGTAAAATATACTGCAGCAGAACGTAACAGGCCTGGAGCAACAGGACGCAAATTCTACCGCCCAACAGGATACAACTGCACCAATTGAGTACAAAACAAGCTGCAACTCCAGCTATCAGTTGCCAGCTGGATGTCCGCCAGCAGTTACACGACTCAATTTGTTCGGAGAGAAGCCCAGGAGCAGGGAGGAGGCCTTAGGAAATATGATATTTTGAAGGAGGATGTTGCCAGACTCGGGGGAAATGGAGGAGGAATGCGGCCAAACTTCGGGGCATATGAAAAATGTTGCCAGACTCGGGGGAATGTGTAAAATGCGGCCAAACTTTGGGGCATGTGAAAAATGTTGCCAGACTCGAGGGAATGTGTAAAATGCGGCCAAGCTTTGGGGCATATATGGAAGATGTTGCCAGACTCTGGGCTATGCGGAGGAGGATGCGGCCAAAATTAGGACGATCTCGCCAAACTCCAGTTTCCGGAGCATGTGTACGATGGTGTTGCTAGACCCCAGAAACTGTTAAGGGGGAATGTTGCCAGACTCCGGAGCGAGTGAAGGAGGATGTTGCATGACTCGGCATGTGAAGGAAAATGTTGAAGAACTTTGGCGCATGTACAAAGAAGAAGCTGCCAGCCTTGGGGGCATGTGAAGAAGGATGTTGCAAGACCCTGGAGCACGTAAACTAGGATCTTGCATGACCCTGGAGCGTGCGAAGAAGGCTGTCACGAGACTCTGGAGCACGTGAAGGAGGATGTTGCCAAGCTCCTTAGCATAGAGGAAGGGCCTGAAAGGCCAAGACTGTAAACTTCGAACTTAGAACAGCGCAATAATAAGAGTTTCTTGGGATTTCAGCAGCTAGCAACCCAACAATTAGTTATTTTCAGTGTTTGAACCTCTCTATGAACAAGGAAGAAGAAAAATTAGTATACTCGTGTAGGTCAAATAAAAGATGGAAAAAAGCAACAGAGTGCTAAAAGGCATGGGAACACCAGTTTGGAGAAACGATGGGAACACAACGAAGACCGTCAATACAAAACAGCGAACTAGGGAGAAAAGCAAAGTGGCCACAAGAAGCACGATATACCGAATTCAGGATTCAGGTGACCTATGATATTACAAAGGTACGACTCCCCGCTAGCACAGGATAGGCCTTCCTACAATCCAAAGGCACCCTTGTTGGTTTCAGACAGCTTCCAAGGAAATGGAGCTCGAGCGTCACCCTCCATGACGGCATGGGGAAATAGGCTGAGGTGTTTCAACCCTGCAGCCGGGTGCTGCAAGACCCGGCCCACTTTCAACCGCAATTGAAAAGTGGGGCCGCGCCTCAGTCAGACCAGAAGTCCTGTGGGACCAACTAACGGATGGTATAACTAAAGCGCAGTGAGTTACACTGCACCACTCGTTGCTGAATTTGAAAGAAATTTTAGAGCACCTCGATGCTAGCGATCGATACAGCAAGTGAGGTACCACTGCAAGCCAAATCCTCTAGAAAATTGACGGTTACGCGTTTGAGCCCTGGGGAGGTGAGGCTTGTAAGCATAGCCTAAATTACAAGCCCATCAAGTTCTCAGAGAAAATAAGAAAGCCAATAGCTCTGTAAAGTTGACCTGCCTTCTATGTGCAATATTTCACATGAGGGTTCAAACAACACTAAACTCAAGTGCCGCGTATATTCGCCAAAAATGCAACTGATGGCCAACGAGAAGGGAGCCATGTTTAGGCGCTTGGAGTCTACCCAGCGTTAGTTGCCTCCCATGATACGAGCAGAGGAGGGGAGTGCAATTCTGACGCCCCCACTCGGCGACAGCATAAGCAATTAAGCACCATGAGATGAACTAGTGATGAAACGCCATATGTAACCGTATTCGCAGGATACAAAGCAGAACCAAGCTTCACCCGCGGACCGTAGAAAAATATTTTAATTGCAAATATTCTAAGTCGTAACACATTTGCAAAGCAAACATAGTACGGATCTTGACGAACGTTACAAAAATGCAAAAATTACACAGGAAAGACACGAATCTTAATACATATATGACTTAAACACTGTTTGGACCTCAGTGAACATCACTAGGAGCGCAAAGCTACCAAATGTTACGTAACACAGACGGACAGAGCACATATGAACTTAGCAAGAACCACAAGCGGAACCGCACCAAACGCTTCACCACGCTGACGCAGACAGCACATTTGATGTTCAGCAAGAAGCAAAGCACTAGCAGCGATGGCGGCGAAGCTATGAAGAGAGAAGGGTCCGCTGTTCTATATAGTCCCGAGAAATACGCCCTGTAGGGATGCCATTAATCTGCGGCGTTCCGGAGCGAAAAGTGATTATCATTGCGTGTCGGGCGACGCAACATGCCGTAAATATTGCGCCTCAGAAGCTTTAATTGCCAGAGCTGTCACGAGGGCAACATTGCAAGTCGCTGTTAAAAACTAATGCGGACCAAAGCGAAGCAGTTGCCGAAACGCAAGGGTCGCCCATACCATGTAACTCGGGGGGAGGGGACAGGGGCAGAAAGAGTGCGTGATGGACTAATCCATTGATCAGCTTCAAGTGCCATAGGAACGACTTCCAAGTTGTTTAATAGCAGTGTAATCAAATAAAGATGTAAATTAATCCGTTAAGATATAATAAACTACTCACAAGCTTCCCAATAAATGAAGATATTAAATTGTTAATGAAAACAAAGGGGACGGCTATTGCGACGGGTCCAAGAATGTCTTGGGCACTGTGCGTGACGGAGTAATCCTCATTTATCAAGTGGCACGGGAATGGGCTCAGTACTTTTATAGAGCAATGGAAAGGCGTGCGCGGTGAGAACTGAACAGATAGACCTTCACGGTACGCTGGCGATAAATTAGCTTGTTTCTAAAATGCAATGGGATGGCGTCAACCGACGAGTGTTGGCAGGGTGTGTTCGAAGGAGTGCGCCAGACAAACTAATCCCACCGATTTCAAGTCTCACAGAAATTAACTTTAAAATTTTCTATTTTTAGAAAGCAGAGGCAAGGCGGGTACATCGAAACTGAACTGGTGTGTTTCACATACTGCAGCAAAATATGAATACTGGTATTAGGGTCGTTAGAAACAGTGATGAAAAAACATCGTGAATAGCTTCTCAGTATTCAGAGTGAAGGAATAGATTACGTAAGTACGGGATTTAAGATGATTACGGAACCAAAATAAACATGAAGTAAACAGACAAACATTAGAGTAATTATATTCTTTCCTACCCAGGAAAACAATGCGACAATTGTTATAATGAGCAGCTAAAATACGAGGTGATCACTCTGTTCTGCAGACGGATAAGGAGTCGGGATGACACGAAGCGTGAAAAGCCAACTCGATTCTTCATTGTCACCGGCAGCCGGGGTTTAAATTTTTTGGGGAGCGCAATCATAGCGAAACGGAGGCTACCTAGTAAATACAAGGAATGATTTACGTCTAGATTAGATAGGAGAAAAACAATGAAATGTCGGGCCGACCATGTCATACCATATGCGAAAACGGAAAAGAAGGAATATTAAGAGACCATCAGTGAACACTAAAGTATACAGGATCGAACAATAAAAGTAACTACAATGAGGCTGAAGATATATAACGAGAATATAAAAGTTAGATTCATAGAAAAGTAAAGCAATTTAGAGCGTTCATAGAACTAGCAGCGAGGATGAAAATACCCTATTAAAAAATTAAAATAAAATAAAACGTAAAACCGAAACGAAATCGAAGAACAAGAAGCTAATAGTGAGCAAGGCAGAGAGAAAGTCATACTAATAAAAATGTTAAAGTATGTCAAGACTTAGCTGTAAAAATGTCAATATACCTAGATGCAAATCTAAAATGAAAATTAAAGCAGAGAAACAAAATTCGAAGCACCGTCGCATCCGCAGATGCAAAAGTCTTAGCGTCACTTTATACATCACAAGCACCAAGGTCCGTCATACATTTCACAAATACCAAAGACCGTCACATTCATAAAGTAAAAATACTGGCGTCACGTTACGTTTTACAAGGACCGTCACACTCACAGAAATAATATCTTGGCGTCACTTTACATTTCACTAACACCAAGGACCATCACCCTCACTGAAGCAAAAGCCTCACCTCGAGCAGTTCATACCGGATGTTTTCAAGCCATTTGGCCTTCAAAGAAACATCTCCGTCATCCTAAAATACATTGATGGAACCTTTTCTCTACTCTCGGCGAAAGGCTTGAAACCCAATGGGGAAGAAAATTGAAGTATAGAGCGAGGAGTGCCTCTTCAATCAGGGTGACCATACACGGTAGACAATCTAATTTTCATGGCTGAGTTTGAGGAAGAATTTTCAGCTAAAAATGACAACAAACTTTAGTGGCCAAGCAGAAAAGCAATTTGCGGCATCTAACTCGGAGCACTTCACTTGAGTTGGGAGGGGGCCGTTTAAGGACGATTTTAAGTCTCGAGAACTCGCGGTAAGTGAAGAATCTTCAGACAAACGGCCTGTCAGTTATGACATCAGATGTAGGGAGGTGGGTGTCTTGGGTTAACGAAATTGGTCTACACAAACTTGGTTGCTAACAGAGAATCGGTTAGTTTAGGCAGGTTTGCGCCCTCTCGCGAGCCCAGTGAACCCTATAGGATTGTACTCTCTTCTACATGCATGGCCCGTTTATTGTTCAATCCTCCGTGCTTGCCTTCCTCACTTTTCTTGTCATCCTATCAGTCCCTTCCTTTTATCCAGATTCCACTTTAGCTCGGTGACGTTACAGATCAGGAACTGAGGGATTGCCGGCTAGCAACTTGCTTCGACTCCTCAATCTTCCTATGGGCGGGCATGTGAGCACAAGCGTTACCTCCTTTCTTGTTTGAATTCTTGTAATTCGTTACTTACAATGTCCTAATTTATGACTTTTTGAGTTGAGAGAGGTGTGAACATTTGGTGTTTTAGGTATCTACAATTTTTCCATGCAGTTTTTTATTCATTCTTGAATGTTGATAATAATAATCATTACAGAAAAGTAACTATTATTACTATTTACTACTATTATTATTATATTTTTTATGAGCAATATTATCTGTTATATGGTAGCCAAAGCATCTTACATATTGCAACGGTGTTGTGAGAGAGGAGAAGAAAGGAACATGCTAAGACCTACCAACACGTTAGTCTTCCGAACGCGCGAACTCGAGGGTTTTCATCCCGATCCCGGTCGATTTCGGGCTAACTCCAAATCGCGGAAAATTAATATGATTCCCGGAACTTTTTTCTCAAAAATATTGCTGAAAGTCGTTCTGACACATCATTTACTGGCAATGAATTGATAGCTGTCCCAGCACATGTAAGTAATCGTAACAACGATTTTTATCAAAGAGTCTTTTGACTAATAGCAAAAAGTCTCGCTTTTTCAAGGGGTAAAATACCTCGAAACTTCCTCCATTCAAGGAGCTGTTGACTAGAGTTATGAGTGCATACACAGATAAGCGCAAATTAGCTCAGGGTTCATCACTAACTACACTACATTCTCCTGTCTCTGGTAAGTTTACTAAACAACTACCGAGATCTGTTGTTTTAACGTTATTTTTCCAGTTGGCAAAATAACACTAAATGCTGCCAAATACATAGAATAGCGTTATGTTGGTGTAGCGAGTGGTACAGTAGAGAGCACGAAGATCGTACTTTACGATACACGTAAATATTACAGTAGTTCACGCTCTCGAAATCTCCGTGATCGACAATGGCTACGTACTAACCATGAAACTTCAATGTTCTTCAAAACTAAAATGAAAGGAAGTACAGGTGGTGTAATGGACGCCACTCGATGCGCATACAGGCCTAAGGGATTAAATTTTGTGACCAGCAGGAGAACCAATACGAGTTATCTCCACGATGCATGTTACCGATGAAAGTAAAACTAATAAACACAGGAGTAAAAAATTCAATCGAGTAAGAAAAAATATTTCTTCTGACAGTGTCATCTAGAATATTTTGTTTCCTTGAGATATGAGTCTTTTGTGTGCGGTAGAATATTCGTTTGTACAAATTTAACTGTGGTCATCAAAAACTTATTAATTTAATTGTTTTGACTCTAAAGAGGTGACCGCAGCAAGACGGATTCTTACTAACCAGAACTTTTATTGAAAACGAAAGCAGTAAACTATGCATCTTTTAGCACGTGGTACTTGCAACTAAGCACTACGCTGACTGTTCTTTATTTTAATCTGTCTGTTTTGTGTCAACAGATCAATTACACATGTACAGCGCTGAAGCATAGTACATTCATTATATTTTAATTTTGACTATGAGCACGCTTAATACAGAACTCTGTTAGATATCTCTCGATTGTAGGGAGCAGCAGTAAGGACAGTGAAGAACTGAACAGTGCATGCCGGTCATAGATGTTGTTGCCGCAGGCCGCCATAAATATTCCATGTTTATAATACATACATAAATATTCCAAGTTTATAATACATACATAAATATTCCAAGTTTATAATACATACATCTCACGAGAAACTAAATATAAACTGTTGCTACGTCGATAATGCATTAGTACAAAAGAAAGCATGATATTCTCACCTGCACACGTGTCAGTAGACCAGTTTCCTTTTTAAAGTGAAAACTAAAAAACTTTCAAAATTTCCCAGGATCCCGGGAATTCCCGAATTTTTTTTCAAATCCAGGGATTACGAATCTCCCTTTAGATTAGATTAGACGAACCAAAAGGCCCATTCCCAAAGAGACACCGGGACTTACACCCCGGCTCTCTATGAGATATTGCCATTATGTTAGTAGGATGTAGAGGAATGGAGAAACGAGAGGAGAAAAAATGGAAGACGAAAGAGAAAAAGGAAAGGAGAAATAAAAAAGAAGGGGGAGAAGAATCTATGCCAAAGCGATGGTCATGAATGCCCGCAAGCAGGATTGAAGGCCGCTGATATGCGGAGCTTAGTTATATAGATGGAGCGGAAGTGAGAAGAAGTCAGCTTAAAATGGCCTGGGAAGCTTT
>LQNS02278183.1:3021468-3038863 GCA_001587735.2 Parhyale hawaiensis
GATGGCTCTGTCTTTGCTGGTGCTGGTATTGGCGGCTTTAAACGATCTGTACACAGAGCTATTCTGTGATTTCGGATCTTCTTTTTTTTCTATTCTTTTGTTTTCTCCACCCGCTGGACTGGTTGCATGGGGGTTTGTTAACCTCATGGAGTTTCTCCGTTCCTGCGTCGCCAGTCTGGTGTGATTTAATAATAATAATAATAACTGACTGCACTAACAGACCGTTTCAACAGTTGCACGACTCCAATAATGTGGAAAATAATACTAGAATAATATCAATTCTACTGCTAAACATCTATTTCATACTGGTAATAAAGTCCAAATAGAGGAACTCATCGACAGAGACATTGATGGTCGTCTGCGAAACAACGGACAAAAACTCAAGAATTAACGCCGAAGAACTACGCAGGGTCAGTAGTTTCTCTCGTACTTCACAGTGAATACTTGGAAGAGACTTCTGTTGACGGAGCACAGACAGTCAACACGTTCATAAATCGTCTCGACAAGTAAAGGAAGCAGCACCCTCCGCAGTTTCCGAATGCCCAGTACTTCAGAGGTGTTGTGAGGGTGTTGGTTTTCTGAGAAAGGATCAGCGACGTTCCAAAATTGTGCTATCTTATAAAGCTTAAAAGGGTTGGATTTATGCAAGCCGAACGTCGAGTCTTCGGCGTATTTAGCCGCTGTTAAAGAGACAAGTGAAGTCTTCACCAAGGCCACAAAAACAGCGGCCTACTCTCGTATAAATAGAGTACAAGACCGGAAAGCGGCAGTAGTTAGTGCTGCGCCCTTCCCTCCAAAACTGAGTTATAATTTGGATAACGTCGAACTTGGGGTAATTTCAGCTCCACCCTAGTGTGGGACAACCCAGTCTGGCGTTCTTCCTGAAGGAGTTACTGACGAGCACCAACCCTCGAGATGTTAACCCAAGTTGATGGGTTATTTCGCGATTTCGCTTTTGGAAGATCCACTTGTTTTTAATACTAATTCGGCCGGCCCTCGTGATATCATCCTGGTATGAACTATCAAGAGCTCGCAGTACCACACTACAGTTGTACTCCAAATATGCTAATGTCAAACGAGCGCAGGTTTGAAGAAATTCTCAGCTAAACGAAGAAATCCGATGCTACAATGCTTGAATTTTAAGGAATCATAACACTTTCTGTTTCTCAGACAGACCTACCGCTTAGTCAAAAGAATATATATAGTTGTGGCATAACTTATATCTAGGGAACGATTAATAAAGTACTTCATGCAGAACTAAATTGATATTTACCATTTTATATCGAGTGTAGCTCACGATAGAGGCACCTTAATGCCAGCCACTAACTTTCACACTCAGTATGACTTAAAGAGTCCCAACCAAATCTGTTGTACCTTATTATAATCGTACATTCATTCGCTTACCTACAGTTTGCCGTTGGGCGTTCGAATAATTTTTTTTATCTTGTAATCGCGGCAATGATAGCAGATCGAACAAGGCCGGAGGCTGGATTTCGGGTCCTCTCCGAGAATGGACCTGTCGCCTGTCTGTCGCTGTCTAATCTAATTAACGTGATAATAGCAGTGCTAGTGATAATACCTATAGTACCAACAGTGATACTCACTAAACATAAAATACTATTGAATAACTGACCCACTTAAATGTACGTCAATAATAGTAAAAATTATGGTACGTTGAAAGTAAACAAAACATTTATGTTTCCGGGTTCTGGGGTGCATATGCTCGCATATAGTAAAGTCTAAGTAGACACGGTACACACAATACAGCGCTGCCCTTGTTCATACAGTGTAGCCCCAGTACACTATACATAGATACAATACAGCCCGTACACACAATACAGCCGCAGTGTAGACGGTACCGCCCGAGTATGCAGAATACAGCCGTAGTATATTCAGTAAAGTCCCAGTAAAGAGTTTGTTCTAAGAAAAATTTACAGCTACACAAACTCAGATGAGAAGCCTGAATTATAAGGTTATATTAGAAGGTTAACGAATATAAAAGTATTTTCTGTTCAACAATCGGTGACTTCTATAGTGGTTCATTTCTAGTGTATGTCCATGATATCCTAGCCATGAATATTGAAGCGAAGTACAATACACAGTACAGTCCCAGTATACGCAACATAGCACCAGTGCTGACAGTACAGCTCCAGTATACACACAGAATATTACGTACCAACGTAGCACAAGCACACATACACACCGACACACTACGTGGATGACACGCCAACAACAACAAAACAACAACAAGACCACAACCTCCCCAGAACAAGGAGGCTTTCAATTAAGCAGAGAATGCAAGGCAGGAGAGGCATTAAAGTCACGTTCATTAGTCGTAAAGATGCCGCGACTGTACGTCTAATGAGGCACAAACGCATCGGTGGCGTAAATGAAGCGTGAGCAACGTGAAGTCCCAAACGACAAGCTTCTACAAATGATGCCAACCTGTCAAAACCAAGAGCTCGTGACACGGAACAAATGACAGTCTGCAGTGCGGGGTACACAGTAACCTGTACACGTGCGGATGAAGCATCTAGACCCATGGGTTGTCACTTTTTCCGCGATGTTTCTAAATGTCAGCAGCAAAATTTCTAAAATTACATTGGTATGACGCGAAACAAAAATATCAGCAGCAAAATTTAAAAAGAAAAATTACATTGGCATGACGCGAAACAAAAATGTCAGCAGCAAAATTTAAAAAAAAAATTACATTGGCATGACGCGAAACAAATTACAGTCGTCAGTGCGATGTCCACATGGAAATAGCTCATCGAGGACCAGAGCTTAAGTTTCAGTGTCTCTCTGGGAATAAGCCTTTTGGTTCGTCTACAGCCGCCTATCTCATCTGACGTATACGAGTACACGAACAGATGACGCATTCAGACAATTGGTTGTCTCTTTCCCCGTGAGAGTATCATCATATTTTAGAACATCACAAATCCTAAAAAAAACATAGTTTCTTTTAGGAGCAGCATTGACTGAACCACTAAGCAATGATAGCACTAAACGATGCAGGGTTACGCTTCCTAAAATTTCTTAAAAACTTAAAAACGACAGCAAGCAAATGATTATGGACAGTGCGCTGGGCATATATTCTTATGTACACTTAGACCATTTGTTGTCACCTCCCAGTATTCTATAAAGCGTCACTGCAAAGCTTTCTAAAATTATCTACGGATGACATGAAATAAATGGCAGACAACTTTGCAGATGTACATACCAGCCGCTACAAGTGACAGCTCGTGATACTATGGGCATGCCAAGCCATGCAGTAGTCACGCATAGAAATAACTAATTAATGTCACAATACACTTCAACCAGAAACAATGTGGTTGTTTGAGGATAAAAAAATCTTACTCTTTGTACAAACTCAAGTTCACATAAACTGTACCGTTTTAAGCCCGATATTAGGAATAATATCGTCGGCAATGGAAAGAAATAATTTTTGTGGGTACGGACGACACTGCTAACTACTTGTCCCTTTTCGCTTCATTAAACATTCAGTAGCATTTGAGAATGTTAAGTAATTCGTTTTATAGAATGTCTCTAGGTCCTTTCTGTATGTTAATGTTTAAGAAGTGATTGATAACAGTTTGGAATGAGTCCATAATTTCAAAATATAATAGTTTCGCGAAGCAAAACTAGTACTGGGAATACAACATACGACTATTTTAAGAAGATACAAAGAGAAGAAACTTTAGACCCGCACGACACGAGGTACCAGAGAATCAAGCTAATATATACACATCTTTCCCTCAGATGATCTGAATGTAGCCCACGCAGATCAAATGATAACGCGCAATGAGAGAATACCTATACAGAATGATTTACCACCATAAATCCAGTAAAAAGTAGACATAAAAATAAAACACTTGCACAGTCAGCGTGATGCCAAAGAATCAAGCTGATATTTTCATCACACGCTCTGAATGAAGTCGTAGCGGAGGATGTGATTTTTTCTTAGTATGCCAAGGGCCACAGCGCCATACCGATAATCACACCCAGCATTCTGAAGGGCTCGGCAATAAGTGAGATCATTACGGCTGTGACAATATGTTCTAATAGACAGAGAAGTCGGTGATAACTCTAAAACAACGACAAAAAGCTCAAACATAAATCCATGGCGGTAACATAACCTGCAGAAGCAGATCACTGTTGGAGCCTATACTAAATGCAATTTGTTGTTACGGAGTTATCATCGACTTCTCTGCCTATAAGAGAATATAGTCACAGCCCTAGTGATCATAGTCGCGAGGTAGCAAGCGAAAGGCCATAGAATCAACTAAGAATCCCACCACAGAATTCTACACTGCGACCCACGATAATAGACCCAACTAATTATTTCATTTTAGGGTACTTTTAAACGAAAGTACTTGTCCCATATTCGAATGAAGTGAGCAACACGGTGCACAAACTGTTCGATATTTGTTGTTATCTTTCATTGTGAAGTTCGGGCCATATATTCGTGTGTCCCGCTTTTTAGAGATTACTAAGGTGAGACACGATATTTGTCCTACAAGCTAAAATTTAATATGGAACGTGCTCGAGATCTCAGGGGTGCTGATGAAAAGACATTCACTATAAAAGAAACAGTGCTGTCATTGCAAATATTCCAGGTCAATATGTTAAGACAGTCCAACGATTCTTGAATGATCCTTCCAGTCGAAAGCAAAGCTATGATAAGGGGAAACTGAAAGTAATGGCCTTGCAAGATGCAAGGAAAGTTAAGCGTCAAGTGAATAAGTGTCCCGGGAGCACCACTATAAAACAACTTTTGAAAGTGCATGCTTTATCAATACAAGTCACAGCCATACAACAGGTTTCATCGCAGCAGTATGATCTCCTGAGGAAAACCTTCATTGACAAAACGGTATGTGTCCGCAACTGAGGGTTGAATGGTTTGCACACCCATGAAACAGCGTATGCAGCTCGTCTTGTCCTCAGATGAGACCAGAGCCACATTGAATGACCCTGATATAGGTGGGCTGAAGATGAGGTGGAATTAAGGGGAAGTGACTTCACCATTTTTGTCGCCACCAAGGTTGAGGTGGAGTAATGTTGTGGGCAAGCAAGTGAAGAGTAATTCCGTTAGTTACAGCGGCTTTTAAGCAATTCATTTCGAACAGGAATTGAAACATGCCATACATATTTTTTTTAAATTGCATGGAGGACTGTGGATGCTACAACAACTACAATATTGATTGATACTATGGATGTTCGCATTTCTTACGTCATCCAATGTAACGGCCGTTATCTTAAAAAATACCCTGTGCTTCGTTGCAATTCAATAAATCTCTTCATAAAATTTGGTCTTAGTTACATGTTAGATTGATTAATCAACAATGTTCGTTTTAATATCCTTTTGCGTGGATTTTTTTTTCAACTCTTGGGACTAATATCGTAGTTCAGTTAAGCTATCATTTACACCCCGCAAATAAATTTCAATCGGGTGGAGGCCATTTTTTAGGGACTTCATAGTCCCATTAAAAAAAATAAAAAAAATAAAAATGAGATTTTTTATTGCTTGAAATTCAAGACTTCTAATACTGTAAAATTACAATGCACTTTATTCACATTTTTGATAATCATTTACTCTGAAAGCATTTTTTTTAACAAATAATAAATAGGACTATCAACGCGGGTCGCTCTATAGAAGGCTCCGAAAGAAAATAAATGATACTACGGTAGGACGTAAAATAGCGGAGAATAAACCACACCAAGCGAAAGCAAACATACAGAAGGCAAAAGCCCTAAGTAAAGTAGGCATGTTTACCGAGGGCGGGTGTGACAGAGGCAACGAGAAGCACACAAGTAAATCATAGCGAAGGAAACAAACCGACATTATTACCGGACGTAGTAAAGATACACACGGCGAACTACAGAGACCTTCTGGAAAGAGTAACAGCAGAAGCTTGACTTTTGCAACACCACTATGCAGTTAGATAATATTTTTAATGCCATACACAAAAGTATGAGGCGACTCATGATTTGTATATTACAGCCAGCGGTGACAAAGCGAAAGTAGGGGTGTCGAGGTAACAGTAGAGTGTGTGTCCATACTCTGCGCCGCGGGGCGATGTCTGTGCACGGCTGACTGCTCAGAGCATGTGAGACTGTTGTCGTTCTTGGCTGTGGATTTCTGCGAGGACTGTAGTTATGTTATCTCGAAAACGTTTCGTATTTAGTGTAATTAAAGTCTGAATTAACAATAAAAAAAAATAATTGTGAAGATGTCTGATAACAGCTAACACGAATAATGTATGCAAGTAACTCGTTAACGAACCAACTCGAGATAACTTCTGTATTTCTAAAAACATTTGATGATCCGCAAGATACGCTGTTATACGTTTCGCAGCGAGACTGCTGCCAATTCAATATGTAAAGCTACACGTGCCTGAACACGTCAATTTTTAGAAACTTGAATAATTTTTATCATACTGAGTTAGTGCGCAAGCAATTGCAGGAAGTAGATTGAACAAAAAATTGAGAAGAATTAAAAGTTCCGTTCTGAACTTGAACAACACACGCGGAGAGCAGGATTCTTTACCCGTACTATAAATCTTACGACGTTTGAAAACATACAAAATTGTGAGAAACTCTACGGATAAAGGTTCACTCATTTCATTTAGAAAACCCAGAGGAGAAAAAGTATGCATAGTTCAGTTAGTGTTCTTGCTCTCTAATTCTTCAGTCAGATTCTTTACCATTATTTACAAGTAAAAAATTACAATTTGGGGCAAGTCAGATGCGACACAACATTGTGTTTATTTCACACAATTCTCTACAAACGCGCCGCTTATAAGGAACAAAACAGCTGTCGAAGGCTGAAAACTGGCTAATATCCTTGTATCGACATCATCAAGACCAACGTTTCCTGACACCCACTAAGATATAGCTACTAGACGAAACTATCGACGCAATGAATTCGTCAGAAGAGAGTGTAAGTTATATTCAGAGTTCCAGCCTCAGAATCGAAGGCAATGGTAACCCAAAGAGAAGAAGGAAAAAGGAAGATGCGGTATGTCGAAAGAAACGGAGAACCCATGAACGGGGGAACAACACTGCACATACATCGGTTAGAACATAGGTTAAAGCTTAAGTAGTGATTCTCAAATTCCGTGACTATCATATTACGTCTCATAGGGTGCTAGAACCCTACACATGGCAGTCACACACCTTTCACTGGGTATACGTCAATTAACTGGTCCTACTGCAGTGCCCTGTTGATGCAGACGCAAATGCAGGATTAAATACTGACCCTAACTGAGACACGGAGATGCTGAGATTTTGGGGGATGCAGTTAGCGAGTGAGCCGTCCGTCTCTGACGCAATTAGCTCTTGCATTCTGTGATTCATCACCAGGCATTTCGAATACAAATCCAAGGACATCATCAGTCCCTTGTACAAGGCGCTAGTGCGCCCACAATTCGAATTTGCTGTTCAATTCTCGTCGCCGCATCTGTGCAAATATATCGATAACATGGAAAGAATCCAAAGCAGAGGAAAGAAATTCATACTTCAGCTGCGAAACAAGCCATACGAATATCGTCTAACAAGAACTGGGCCTGATCTCTCTCGAGCAAAGACGACTCAAGAGGCAACTAATAGAAATTTTCAAGTATTTGCCTGGCTTCGACGACGTACCTACAGCGGAACTTTTTGAAAGAGACGTTAATGATCGCCTACGAAACAACGGCCAAAAACGCAAGCTTAAGGCCCGAGGAACAACCTTAAGCCAGCTGTTCTTCCAGTATTTAATAGTAAACATTTGGAATAGACTCCCTCTGACGTTACCGGTAAGGAGACAGTCAATGCGTTTGAAAATAGTTTTGATAAATATTGGGAAAGACATCCTTCACAGCTAAGAACACGTCTTCCAGGAGTCACAAACTCTTAAGCTCCACAGATCAGCGGCTATAAATTGCACTTGCGTGCATGCATGATCGACTCATGGCTGAGATCTTTTTTTTTTTCTCTGTCGTCTATATCATGCTAACATAATGGCAATAGCTCATAGAGGGCCGGGGCGTAAGTCCCAGTGTCTCTCTGGGACTGGGCCTGTTGGTCCGTCTACTGCAGCCTATCTAAGCTAATTCTATGCTCAGCTGCAGCCGTGCACTCATCTGGGCCAGCCGGCATCAGCCTGCAGCACGAACCAGTGCATGTAGCTTTTCCACTCGGGGTGTGCGTTCAAGTTGACCTTGCCTTACCCAGAGTCCTTGTTTGGCTCCCAGGAGGGGGCGGTATCGTCCACTTTGATAACCACGACAGGTTAAGGCATACGAAGTGCTCTGAGCATTGCACTGCGTCCTCGCGCAACCGAGAGAGGCCGACGATGTATTTCAAGCTCACTAAGGAACTCGGCGGAGGCGCTCACGGGATTTCAGGTTGTTTAGATAAGGCCCCGGCCAGGCTCGGTAAGCATCATAAAACAAAGAGATGCGATTGTTCAATTGCGCTTTCTGTGCCGGACGGAAGAGAGAAGACGACTCATAGTTCCTTATCGGGAGGGACGATCTCATTGCGAGCTTTGTTCTGTTTTGACATGAGAGAGAGGCACGTGTGCAACGCAGCAGGACTGGCCACACACTGAGCAAATAATATGAAACAATAGTAGTCAGTTGCAGTGCAAAGTGCAACAGCTAAATTGTTATAGTAAACTCCAATGTGTATTTTTTTTGCATCTTCTATAACGAAACAATGGGGAATCAGATTAATCTTAAAGCTATCGTCTATGAACTAAGCATGAAAAGTTTAAATATAACCCCATTGTGACCCATTAACTGTGCGACAGAAATTAGTTCAGGTCGGTCGGGTTAGCAGTAACTGAGAAAAAAAAACTCTCATCTTACGATGGTCTGGGGCAGATCCTGATATGACGTCCAAACCGTGTCCACGATACAAAATAATAATACAAAATATTCTATAGTGAACTTGACCTGTCATAGCAATTTTCACGCACTGTTAATTGTACAACAGCTCCAATGGACTTGATATATCAGAAAAGGTGAAAAGTAGTCAACACGGTTGCAGCCCCTATTGGGAAACCCACACGCACTGGTTCGTGCTGCCGATATAAGCCAACTGGCCCCAGAGAATTGTACGGCTGCAGTTGACCACGGATTGTCAAAAACTATGGCATCATCGACGGAAGATTCTTATGCAACGACCAGTGCACCCCTACACTCCCCATTTCTGGGAAAGCTAAGTGCCCTCACGGCCGACGTGCATGCCTATCAACTGCTGACTCAGCACATCAAGCGCCACAAAGCAATGATACTTTACAGAAATGTAGTATAGTTTTTCATTTTTTCAGTAAGCTGGTGTCTTAAGAGCAGTCATAGTGCAGTGTACAAACTCAAACTGAAAACTCACTCGTCAGCGAGAGTGTGACAGACAAGGACGCATAGACGTAGCAAATTTTTTATTAGAGCACAAATTTGGATAAAATTTTTGAACGCTTCAGATCAAAGACGCAATATTTCCCATTGAGTTCACAGCTGTCGGCGCACGAGCTCAATCGACAGCATTTCCATTAGGTTTTTAATACGCCAATCGGCCGACAATTCGCAGTCCAAACGACTTTCGGAACATTCGAAGCTTTTAAAGAAAAGCAAAAATTCTTGCCGAGACACCGAATGCCCAAATTTTAGTAGTGTACTGGATACGCGAAGCGTTCACTTATAGATCCACCCAAGTCCGCGGGCCGAACACGGGCTGCTATGACGGTTTTAAAAACAAAAGGAAGTTCAATTTGGACGAGAAAAAGGGATTCAAATCACTAGAGAGACGAGGTAAAACTGACGCAGTGTATAGCACTCGACGCGCGTTATGAGGCAATCGAGACGAAAGTTTTACGCAGCTGCGCTATCCAATGTGGCAGGTATTGCGCATTACCTACACAAAAGAACAATGCCTGCGTCCTCCCACCGGTTACCTAAAAAAAAAGATCTAGACATGTTATAAGGTACGGAGGAAGAAATTGAAAAAAAGATGGAATGATTGCTAATGCTGTCGTAACCTTTTTTTAACAAATATAACAAAAATAAAGCAATATGTACGAAAAAACGTCAACAAACTTGCACGAATAAGAACCTCGCAAATTACAAAGATATTACCTACAGAACAAGCTACATTTACCTGGTTGAAATATTTTTGACCAGGACCTAGTAATATATATATGTATATACAAAGAAAACACTCGAAATTTATAAATGAATAGCTGATGCTAGCAATATATTTGACTACAAAAGAATTTTAATAATGATTATATCACATAAATATACAACACATATCTACTGTCTAGTAAAAAATGAACATCAAGAATGTGGAAAAGAAACTATTCCCTACTTTCTAAGCACCAAAAATAAATTTTACTCGCATAAATAGACGGCAAAAATTCAAAGCATCAATATCACTAACAATAAATAATAACTAAGAGTGAAAAAAGTAGTAACGGATGGTGTTTTGATCTAGTCCTACTTGGACATATGACTATGGTTTAAAATAAGGCAGTGTTGTGAAGGAAAGAGTAAGGAAAATGCAGCCAAAACGGAATCACTTGCTACGGTTTTATCTAACAGCATTTTTGACAGTCCTAGAAACTGATCTGCGGCTTCTGGGGCGGCCCTGAACTTTGTTAGGTATATATAAAATATAAAATGCGCATTACTTGGAACGCTGTTTGCAGCATATGCTATATACAGGCACTTACCTTTCCAAATAGTTGCTTTGGGCAGAGAAAATAAGCTTTGCTTTGAAAAAGGAAACAAGTTGCGGGAACATACTTCGAGGACGGGCTGAAAACTCTAGCATCTTGAAGGCTGATTACAATTAGTCATGGAAATGTCATTCGGAGAAACGCATATTCAATACAATGCCACATGCAGTCCACATATATTTTCCGTCTGAATAACATTGGTAATAATCTGCTTCTTTTCGTTTAGGCATTTTTTTTTTTCTAAAGCTAAAGAATTTTATAAACTTTCCAAGGTATGAACATTTCAGCCCATCCTCGCATATACATACATGCACAAAATCAACTATGTAAGTAAAAAGAGACAAAAATACGTTTTAATACGAGAAACTATCTAGAAAGGGAGTTCCTTCGTTCACCCAAGGATCAAATGAAAGTAAGAACTATAGATATTGTCAAGTCTGGACTCGAACTGAAGACGCCAATCACAGAACCGTTACTAAACAACGAAGTGAACACACGTACGCAGCGGTGTTGCCATAGTCGCCAATTGCCACAATATCACTGCACGTCCCCAGTTCGCGTGCCAACTTGACACATCAGAATAACTTTAAGTAGCTAATTTAAATCCAAGAAGACCTAAATGTCCGGCAGAATTTGTACAAGAAATGTACCTGCTGTATTACAACATATACATAAAAAGAGATGTTGAAACAATAATTAAAATCGCTAACTGATCATTACTGAGTCCACTGAGAGACCACTCGAGAATTGAGTTGAACTGAATATAATAAAGCTAGATTGGATGTTTAAGTAGTCATTCCCATAAAATTGACTCTTAACATGAAATTGATTTTAGTAAATTTTATTGAGATGATTAATGTTACATTTCTATCTGACTTTGCTACGTTTAATATAATTGTTACATCGTAAACTCAATGCGCATGGCTCCATGTTCACTGACACCGCACAATATATGTAACAAAAATTGCCGTCACGGTTAGTGAGCGTATGTACAAAAAATTATCCTAAGGAATGACGTTCAAGTTGATCATTAAGTTTACCCTTACCACTTCACGTCATACAAAAAATTTTGCGGTGTTGTTAGTTTTGTCCAGATGAAAAATACTGAACTGTGTGGTGGACGATAATTTACAACCAGTCAAGGAGCAAGTACTTCTTCCCCGAATATCCATGCGAGGAAACTATACCAAGATCATATTTAGCAAGAATTAATAAAACTAACAATACCACAAGCCAGTTCTTAAGACTTCCTTCTACTAGTAAAGTGTCTACGTTCACGGGGTGGAATACATATCTTCGCATTCATTACTGCCAGACATATCTTAATAACCATTTTGTAGAATTGCACCTTTTTCATGTAATGCTCCATGCCTCCCCTATCGAAAAAATTTTATATACAGGCGACTACCTATTCAATGCTTCTAAGGGAACGCAAACTTCATAGGATAATCGTTCGAGATTTTGCGATTGGGACTTAGAAATCAATGTTTCAAGTTTGATGCTCCACAAAAACAAACCTCGCACCACAGAGGCCTTTTACCAGCCGTAACAAGAATATCATGCAGTAATATAAACGTAAACGAAAGCAAAATGACTGACCTTATCATGGAGCATGTTCCTGATCTCTCCGGCGTGATCACGGAATTTCTGCAGCGACATCTCCAGTGCCAGGCAACGGTTTTGCCAATCGACTTTGCCGTCCTCGCCATCTCCATCAAGGCGCCAGATATCATCGTCCGTATTCTCGAGTTGTTGCCCCAATTCCGAGAGAAGAGAAGGTAAGGAAGTCATAGCGCCGCTAGCTCTGCGTTCCCGACCGTCTGCAAATGATGTGCGCGATGCCTCCAGAGGGCCTTCGGCTGACGAGGTCGACGTCTTCGGGGTCGGTGGTTTCCTTTTGGGAGAGGAGTGCGGCTGTTGCGACGTGGAAGCAACTGCGGCGTCGCTGCCACTCTCATCTTTGCAGAGATCGCGGGTCTTGTCGTTGCTGGAGAAGGCAGATGACGAGAAGTGAGATGAGGCGCCGCTGAGGGTGGACAGTCGAGCCAGATCGGACTGGAAATCGCCTGAGAAACGTGGCTCCGAGCCATCACTAGGCGACAGCTCCGGGTATAGGTCAGGGTCGACGAAGAGGGTAGGGTAATTTAGATTGTGGTTCTGATAAGGATTGAGCTGACGCCCGATGGTTGAATACATGGACGTCGGAGGACAGTAGGACGCTCTGGGAGCTGGTTCCGGCGGAGGCTCGCGGGCGTGGTCTTCACTTTCAAGCCCATTGATGTTGTCCTCCTCGATCCAAGAGTCCACATCAAATAACTGCGAAAGGCGTCTCTCGGAAAAGAAATTTGAGGAGTCCCCAAGCCGGTGTGGGGAACGGTGGGGCGATCCATGAGGAGACAGTGAGTGCAGTGGCGATCTGGGAGAAGAATGTAAGGGCGACCGAGGCGGCAGTGGCTGTCGGCCAGAGTCTTCAAGATGAGAATGGTATTGTCGGTAAGCGGCGGTATCGGAAGAAGTAATCACGTGCGAATAAGGACGAGTGCTGCACGTAGAGGAATAGGTAGCACCTGTAGACGCTCTCCTCGTGTTCGGTTCATTATCAGCCATTATTAGTAGAACCGATCATGAAATGAATGACAGGTAAATAACTAAAACTCATAACAAAAGAAGAGAAGAATTTGGACCTTACTGGAGGCATTCACAAAATTTCAGAATGAATGTCCATCAATTATCAGTGAAAAGTTTCAATTTACGCAGATGTTGTTTGGAACTAAGGGCACACAAATCACTTAGGAAGTAGTCTGCACATACCTATATCAGCTCAACTAGAAATTTCTCTACTGAAGCTTACCGTTCACTGAAATGGAGTAATGCAACAATTGAGTCATATATTGTTATTTATCAATATCAAGTTCTAAAAGTTATCAAAATAGTTCAGCAACTGGGAACTCATTTCTGAAAAGCAGATTCAACTAAAAATTATCGTGAAAATCCACAATTACCGATTTGAAATTGATGGAATACTGGGAAATGGTAAAGTTGGGAATTTTTGGGCGTACCGTGTATATATATACGGTATATGTTAAGACGGACGCTGTTACTAAAACTGACTCACTATCATTGAAGAGCTATTAAAATCGTAAGTATCACTTCCAAGTTTATGGAAAATTGCCAATATCCACTGCACTCGAACTTTTTTTATTTAACTCCTGTAAATCAACGTCATCATCGTCCCCTCTGACATTCAGTCGCAGGAAATTAGGAAGATATACAAAAATCGGGCAATATGACAATCTTCTGCAAATCTTAAATAATATTCCTGAAAATCAACGTCATATATCAAATCTTGGCACAAAACAGTGGCCGTCCACAGCACATAGAGTTTATTCGCTTTTAACTGTTTTGTGCATTTGGGACGTGATTTGGCACCTTCACTCTTATTATAGCCCTAGTTGAACACAACGGACACACGATACCAAATGATCGGTTTTCAGAGTCAAAATTTTTATCAGTTTAAGCACCACGGACACACGATATCTAAAGTGCACTTCAAAAAGAAAACTTTTGGCCTCTTGTCAGCTACAGTCGCAAAATTCTGCTAGGTAGGAAGCGGTGCAGTGTAGACTGTACACTCCAGAGAAAAGAATTAAACTGCCCCCAGCAGCTTAGCTCGAGGGGCTCCACTGCAATCCTGAAAGAAAAGAAATGAAAACAACACAATAAATAAAATTCTAAAAGTAACGGTCACTGTACAAAGTGAAGCCTGTTACAATACAGAAAGGAAGCTATCTCTCGACGCAGATCAGGAATAGGATTAAATGCAACCTTCGATACAGCTGAAAGAACAAAGTCGGCGTCAAAACAATTCGACGCAACATGAATGCGATGTCGACACAATATGCATGTGATGTCGACACAATATGTAGGTATGTGATGTCGACACAATATGCACGTGATGTCGATACAACACGCATGTGATGAAACAGAATGAGTCAGCGGCTACTACACGCAAGCCAAGAAAGGCAATTAGGTAGTTTTGCATATCTATAGCCATAGACCGCAACAGTACTTACTCTTAGGTCCAAGTGGCCTCTGACGCTGGCGGCCAAAATGGGAAAAATGGATTTTCTCAAGAGCTATTATGAACATGTCCAGACACGGTCATGCAGGCAAGCGCCCGAGTGCGTCCCCACCGCATCAAAGATACCTTCTCCATAAGAAAAATGTTGGGTACCTTGGAATGTTTTCTTCAGTATTAGATAGGGGGAAAAGAATAGCTCTTGAGAAAATCCCATTTTTCCGTTGCCGACTTTTGGCCGCAGCGTCAAGTACTGTTGCGGTCTATACTATAGCAATACTTGAATTTTACAATTAATATGTTCATCAGCAGGAGAGCTTACGTAGGGATTGACGAGGTCAATATACATACCATATCCACTATATAATAAAACACAGTTGTTGGTCGCTTGCTTGCTCCAATGTTGGTCCGTCTCTCCGTCACGCAGTTAAGAGTTTAATAGGAGAAAATCCATGTACGAAAAGCAAGTAGAGATACCATACAATTTCAGCGTTTGGAGTACCGGTGACAAATATAGCTCTGGATCTCCGGCCTCTGGATTCCGTGCTCTGAATCCCTACCCTCTGGATCCTTAGCCTCTGGATCCTCGCTTTCACTGCTGAATGATATCGAAGTAGTTGAATCTTCACCCTGAGCAGACGCCTTTTTATATTGAATTTAGATCGCAGCCAAATTTCGACGCTGGAGGTTCAACAATCAGTTGGTATCCAAAATACGATGAGCCCTGGGCATTTCCAGTGAATTATTTTCATTGACTATATTTTACTTAGTGCAGTGCAACTTAACGCTTGATCAATTCCAGGCTGATATTCACTCCTCATCTTGCAGGGGGGGGGGATATTTTGCTATCGCAAAACTCATGGTTGTACAGCTTGCATTTCACTAATGGAAGATCAGGCCTGCAGGGATGAGACCTACTATACAGCAAGACCTATACTGGAACCGAAACAATAAAAAGCTCAATCACAAAATTTTTGCTGTCATTTTTGACGGCTGGGCCTCTAGTGTATATTACATAGGCTACATGCGTACTGACCTAACGTAAATTGAAATATACACTACGAGTCAAGTCAAGACTCGAGGCAGCGACCATAAAGTACAGAGCCGACTCTGTACTATATAATAATTACACGATATGAATCTGTAATGTAATCAAAGGACCAAAACTCATGCCCCGATATTAGACTCCACCATAAACGCAATTCTATGAGGATACTAAACGAAGCTCAAATTTACGATAACTTTTCAGATTTCAAAAATAGCGCCAGTTTCCATTCCATTCTTGCAATGGCTGAGAGTATATTAAGTTTACGTTAAAATTAACGCTTAATTACAAAGAGTTGCGGTGCTAAATGATTGCAGTCCGCCTTCCACTGTCATAAAAAACTTAGGCTGCGACGCATGGGAGAAGGTACACAGGAATACGAAAAATTTGTCGCATTTCCGAACAGAGCAATCTGGCCAGGTAGGCTAAAAATAAGTATAATGCTAAAATAGTAGACTAAAAATAAGTATAATGCTAATAATAGTAGACTAAAAATAAGTATAAAGCTAATAATAGTCGGCTAAAAATATGTATAAAGCTAATAATAGTCGGCTAAAAATATGTATAATGCTAATAATAGTAGAACAATGTTTATTGTTAACATTAAAGGATACAAATAACTTAGCATCAATATATGTTAATATATCTACGAGATGAGCATGTCACTACTTACGTCGGATCATTTTTTCAGTATAGGTATCCTTCTAAATCGCTTGCATTCATAGACCAAAGGGGTATACGTGTACGTACCTACATCAATAATAATATGGATTTAACTACCAGCAAAAAATGAAACATCTTTTCGAAACGAGTAAGTGAGATCGCTTAACACAAATAGGCAGTTTGTGCAAGTAATATGGAAAAGTAAGGCATTGCAGTCATGTATTTTCCCAGTGTACGGCCTCCTCATTACATCTTTGTGTGCCTGACTGTATGCCTTAGCCTGGGTAATAAGATTGTTCTATTACATACTTTTAAGCATATTTGCGAATCTATTATCTTAATAAAAGTTTTTATTAATATTACATGGGTACAGGGAATGCAGTTATTTTACAGGATAAAAAGACGTTTTAAACGAGCCACAGCGTTTGACGCGCATCAAATGCGTGAGCAACTATGTCTGGAATGCAGAATTTAGCGCATAAAAATGTGTTTGCAGGTCGGGAATGTTAGCGCAAGTACACAAAATTGAGGCGATAAGGAGCAGGCGGCCGCGACCGCGCTGGTGCGGCGTGATCGATAGCGGACGCGGGAGAGTGAGAGGAGTGGCACTGTACTGCTGGCAGTGTTGATAGGAGTGGCACTGTACTGCTGGCAGTGTTGATAGGAGTGGAACTGTGCTGCTGGCAGTGTTGATAGGAGTGGCACAGTATACTGCTGGCAGTGTTGATAGGAGTGGCACTGTACTGCTGGCAGTCTTGATAGGAGTGGCACTGTACTGCTGGCAGTGCAGATAGGAGTGGCACTGTACTGCTGGCAATGTTGATAGGAGTGGCACTGTACTGCTGGCAGTGTTGATTGGAGTGGAACTGTGCTGCTGGCAGTGTTGATA
>LQNS02278183.1:3045211-3065911 GCA_001587735.2 Parhyale hawaiensis
AATTACTGTCAACCAACATCAATGGGCGAATCTAGGCCAGACACTCAAACCGTATTGGTCGCACTTGTGAAGTGTTAATTCCAATCAAAACTGGTGGTGATGCGATAGCCACAAAATATTCTAATAGTTTCGTGGTGCGAAGGGCGAGATTATTCAACAAAATGCCTCGTCACATTCGAAATGTTACCGGTACAGAGACTGCGAAGTTTAAAAAGTTACTGGACGCATGCTTACTGAAAGTGCCAGATAAACCTGTTGTAAGCGGCTACGTGAACTGTGGAGATAACTCGCTATTAGCCACCGTGCTGGTCACGGACTGCAGCATCACCTCTGCGCAAGATAGATACCGGTAGCGTGCATAACGACACCTGGACCTCGTCCAAAGTATCATCAAAGGTATCAAAGGTATTTTTCACATCTCAGCCAACCCACTTGACTGCCTGGAACATTGTGATGATGGTTAAACTCCTTCTGCCTTCTTTTAGGTGGAGTTACTAATTCACAGCCGTCAGTTTTGATGGTCAGCTCACTCTAGGATTTAGGCAGTTTTCACATCTAGGTCAACTCATCTGACTCCCTGCAAAAAATTATGAACATTGCTCAACTCTTTCTCCCTCCCTCTTATTGGATGGACAGACACAAACAAATAGGTACCGTACGTATACATGTATATACCGTACTTAAATCTACAACGAAAACATTATCATCGCTCTTCGCTTCGCTCACAGGTGATAAACACGACAGTTGCATGTCAACCTTTGTATGCTAGAAACTACGGAAACGAAGTGTTTCTCAAGAAGCTGGTAACCGGTCTTAAAACGTAGTAATGAGGACACGGGGTAGCCAGCATTCCAGTGCTGAGGTCACGACATCTAACTTTAACCTACATACCCCAGCGCCTTGTAGATGCCATCATAGAGCAGCCAGTAGACATTATGGCGGGTGCAAAAAACGCAAAAGTTGCACGTCCACACGGTTCCACATCCGATTACGTTACCGCGAATGAAGCTTTGGCTTGCACGAGGTCTACCACTAAGATGAATACCTAAAATATGAGTCGTTTCTTGCAATTTGTAAGTTATGGCAAGCGGCAAAGGGCAAGCTCCAATCTTCGAGTTAGTTTAAAGTTGCAATGACGCACAGCATTACAATGCCGTTCCAACGCCTTAAGTTGCAGTCCCTGCAACGTGACCGCCAAAGTGAAAGGTTGAGCGGCGGAGTAACTTTTGAGTTAGTGTGGGCCCGCCATTACAACACCGGTAACTCCGCTAAAGTCGGCTGAACTGTTCGTTTTCGTGGACTCGCCGTTTATAGCAAAAGTACGGCATGCAAATATGCGCGTTCTAACGCCTCCAGCACCGTGATCATACCTGAAAGATGAAAGCAAACATTAAAACTGCATTCTATCAACCGATAATGAGAATGCTGTGTAAATCACGGCACTCTTGGAAATACAGAAGGATTAGAATTAAAAAAAAAAATCGGTTTCAGCGCCCTATCTCTACTGATCACGCATATCATACGAATACAGATACACAGCGACGGACAATACTCCTTCCATAATTAGAAACTGGAGAAAATCTCTTTCGTGTTGCTAAAATCCGTGATTTGCCACTACATATCTATTAAAAGCACTGAAAGTAATACGAAAGCAACTATATATAAATAGGTTCTTCGAACCTATACAGTGCATGGAGTATAATACTTTTCCCTAATAAACTACAATACAGCACTGCATACTCTGCCGCTAAAACTGTTGCATGGAGTATAATACTTTTCCCTAATAAACTACAATACAGCACTGCATACTCTGCCGCTAAAACTGTTATTTGATGCAATAAATTAAGGTATGTGATTGCATGTTGTAAACTGAGACTCGAGCAAAGTCAAAAGTGACTGAGGGCTTCTTGGAGCGGACGCTGACGGCGCCAAGCGAAGAAGTCTTCCAGAAAGAGAATTGGCAGGCTGCCCGCAACGGTTTCAGGCTCATCAACTTGAAGAAAATTAAGGCCAAAGAGATAAGTAAATAGAAATCGTGGTCGATGCCAAGATAACAAAATAGAAATAGGTATGAAGTGCAATAGAAAGATATGACGGGACAATAGAAAATAAGCAATTGCCAGTAAAAAAAAATATAAGGCGTGTGATGTTTCAAATAAAATCAGGGTGACGCAGTAAAACAGAGACTGAAAACCACTAGGAAATATCCAATCCAGCCCAGAAACAGACCAGACTCCATTTATATACCGTAGTATTCAGATATTGCTATAAATTGTTTCAAGATAAGAAGTACACAACTAAAATCCTTAAATGCAATGCGTACATCCATTATAGCTTTAACCTTTTCTGTCCGAAAACTTTACTCTTGCTATGAGCTTGCAAGAGAAGCTCGTAATTTAGAAGACACTCTCATTGCAGACACATGAGCTCACCTACAGTTTAGTTCAGTCGTAAATGAATACGGGTTGTCAACTATGTTGACCAAATTTCCAGAGGGAAACACAACGCGCTGGTTTTAATAATCAAAACTTTCATGTAGCATCTTGAGACGCCGTCAGGACCGAAAGGAGTAACGTTCGGCAAACTTTACAATCTTCCAAGTCTCTGCACACCAGACCTGCAATAACGTTTGTTTTGATATTTTTAAAATATATAAACTTATTGTTGCAAATGTGACTGAATGCGAAATGAACATTTGTTATTAATGCATGACTCATTCAGATTCATTGGCTAGCAAAAAAGGCTCGAAAGCAAAACAGTCTCTGTTAATGACACAAGACGACATGAACAAGCTGCGACAAAAGCACGACTAAAATGCAAAGGCGAGTAATTATAGTGCAAACGGAAGCCACACAACGGCCGCCACAATCAAAGGCTTCGCCAGTCGCACACAATTCCAAACTGGCCAACCAATAGGAAACAAACGAGTAGAATTATCGGAATTCTATACAGACAATTGCGAGGGCCTTTCGGCGTAGCGGCAAGGCGCTGGGAAGAGCAGAGATGTGGCCAGGAGGTATTGGTTGGTGTTGGGGTTGTGAGGAGATACGATGTGGCATTGAGCGGAGTGCTTGAAGAGATATGAATCACGTCGCAGATACGATACAAGGCGGGTTCTAACAGGAAGATGCGATATGAGCCAGAACTCGGCTCGTGAGCATAGGAATCATGTCGCAAAAAGATACGATACAACATGGGTTCTATGAAGATGAAGCGAAATGAGACAGAGGTGGTCTTGTGAGATGGAGAGAAATGAATCATTTCTCCGAGAATTACGATAGAAAGAAAGGTTCCGAGATGAAGATTCGGCGTGAGGTTGAGCTGCTCTAGGCTAAGCTTAAGGCAAGGTAAGAACAGATCCTCTGTTTTAATCCCAACTCAGCATGTGTAGATGACAAATAATATATATTTGAAAAGACGTAAGTACCGACTTCCGTTCTGAATAATTCCAGGTATGTTGATGACTGAAACAACACACACAATGTAAAAATTTTAAAAGAACACTAAAATTGTCTTGGAAAGGAAAAGTGCAACGTACAAAAAACCGCCCTAATCTGCCACAATTATCTCAGAAATAACACGCCGTACACAACCAACGAAAAAAATATGCTTTTTTTCATTCACGAACTGCTACAATTGTCGCAAGAGGACGACGTCGCATGCACGTAAGCTGCAAGGAGCACCTCTTCCATCGAGGAATTTCAAGTGGAGTGCAACTGGAAATATTAGCTGGCGAAAAGCACCGGCATCTAATTTGAGGGAAAAGAAGAAGGAAATTTTGCGGTCGACTCTCGAGTTACAAAACAAAGCGCAAGAACTACAGTGCGAGGCGCCGGGCCTATACCTGAACGCGGGCGGGCCAAGAAAGAGAGCACTTCCGAGGCAATTTGAAAAAGTGCGGTTTGAAGGTCCATTAGTGCACCGAGATGGAAAATGCTTTAGTACCGGCCGAGCAAACAATGGAGGAGGAAAAGGAGGCAGTGTACCGAGCTACTGAGGGCTAACCGCATGGCACACGATGAAGAACTTTTTCTGAAAAAAAGCACAATTTTTGAAATGAAATTAACCGTCGTGACGTCGAAATATTATAATACGATATAGACTAAAATAAGCTATATAGACAAGGCTAAATAATGACACCTCGCGAGGCAAATCTAGAAGAAAATTTGACAAACTACACTTTCTGAAGTAAATCAAAGAATACGTAGCCAAGAAAATTGTCAAATAACGCAGAAGTGTAAAAAAAATTAATAAGGTAGCTGCTGCCTACAAAAAATAAATTGACACGGAAAAAGAAAACAGATGAGATACATAAATACTGTAGAACTGAGAGAACATAAATATTGATAAAATGGAATGCAACGGTACATAGAATGAATTGTAGGGTATAGCAACGCCGTGACGAAAACTTGAGAGAGAACACAATTTCACAATTTATTCAAAAATTCAAGGCGCCTGAAGCTTTTCTGATGTGTCTTTTTAATTTACTCGCCGACGGTTTTTTTATCAGGCTAAGTCGCTTAGTTGGAAAAATATTATTTAGAAATCAAAATAACATTTACGGGAAAATACTACCTACCACAGAAGAACAATACAGAACAGCAGAATACCAGCACACAATGCACAACCCAATGATGCACAGAGATTGCCGAAGGAACGTCAGTATAAGGCCGCGTCTACACGATCCATCTTTTGGTCGAAGTTTGTGATCGCGATACGATTTTGATTGACAAACACGCGCAGCGAGCCTTCGAAGTTTGTGATTTTTGTTGGCCAGCAGTGCTGGAAATCTTTGAGCACGATCACGCGCAGTTTGTCAAACAAAAAGTTCGACAATTACATTTCGCTCTTTAATATATGTATATGTATCGGGCTTCATTATGTTATTTAGTAATTATAGCATCATTTTTTATTTAAATTAACCCGCATAGCGAATTTTGTTTATGTTTGATTCGAACTTCTGTACAGCGGGAAGCATTTGGCAACTATATTTTGCCACTTAGTAATTAACTGTAGCATATTCGTCAAGATACGTCTGTTCCTTCATTTTTTCATCAGTAAAAGCTACAATGGAGCAAGAGTTAAGTTTTAAAGGAAGAAACGGGTGTACACAGTGTGAATTGCAATAGAAATTAAAGAAATTAATAAATAAAAAGTGAGAAATTATTGTTCTAGCGTCTGCATTTCTGCATGTAAGGGGATGCCAGCGAGTAAATTCTTAGCTATACTTTTCGCCAGTATAAATAAAGTTTTACCCGCCAGTCAGCTTCTACAACTAAAATAAATATATGGCCGATAAAGTAAGGGTGGAATATCGATTAATAGTAATGGAATGCTGAATTCGCGTATATTGACCTTGAAGTGTTCGTGGCTTCTGTTTTCAATGCCGTTGGGACAAGGAATGGAAGTGTTTGTGTTTTTGCTTGTTGATTCTCGTGTTTGTGATTGCATGATGAAGTGGTGGATAGTGTAGACGCAGCTTAACACTATTATAAGAGAATACAAGTACCTTGACCACTAATACAAGACGAGAATACCACAGGAAGACGAGACGCGCGCAACACTGTAAGAGAACACCAACAGAATATAGAAGAACCCCATGCAAAATAATAACAGAACTCCAGCAAAATAGGAACAGAACACCAGCGATACGCTGAGAGAACACCACCTAGTGAGTCCTCGGACGAAGTCCCGGAGACGTTCCCCACGTCACTTGACGTGTGTGGAGTTACAAGTTGTCGTTTTTTTCTGTGGGTCGCAATTAACAACCAAAGAGAGAATCAGCAGAGAATTATCCCAACAGTGCACGTAACCGCTGGTCTAGCTGGTATATTCTTCTCAAAATGAGAACCCAGCAAATCTTTGAACTCTATGTATATAACTTTAATACCAGTGGCGTTTCTAATAGATATACCATGGCATTTTGTTCAACAATCTTGCTGCCCGTACAGTGAAGCTTTTTAGAATATTTTGTCGCCACGGCTTGGCCACCATCTAGGCTTGGAATGCGTACAGTACAAATCCTTCTAAATCTTTCTGAGTGTCTGGCGACAATCCGTTCCTTCACAGGATACGCTCCAGAATTTTCCAAACCTATATAATAGCGAACCGGTTGAATCTTCGTTCTATTGAATACAACTAGAGATAGGCAAATCGTTTGAGGCAGTCGTGCTCCCGCATGTCGCGAGTTTTGGCAGAGAAAGCTATTGAGAGCTTGAAGTTGTTGTAGCTTCCACCAGAACACCAATACACTAAGAGAACACCAGCAGAACAGCAATACTCCAAGAGAACACCAGAAAAACAACAATGCACCAAGAGAACACCAGCAGAACAGCAATAGACCAAGAGAACACTAGCAGAACAGCAATACACCAAGAGAACACCAGCAGAACAGCAATGCACCAAGAGAACATGAGCAGGCCACAAGAGCACAGCGTTGCCACAACTTGGCCCGTCAGTCAGCGCCCAAGTTAGAGCAGCTCGACGCAGCTCGGCAGGCCCGTATTATCATTTTAATGTTGTCCAACAGACTTTCTTTGGCCGTCAAAAAAGAAGAACACGCGGCAAACTCTGCAGACTGCGCACGACACCGTCAGAAACTTAGCTTACTTTCTTTCTTTATATAAGAAATTCTTTAGACACACGCCACAGTATCTGCATAATGACTCACTAAAAGAGAATAGCGGCCCTCCTCCAGCAGTGCAAGATTCGCAAAATTGCGGGCAATTAGTCGCCGGGAAAATATTCGCCGTAAAAATTAATGAGGAAGTGGCGGCTCTCAGCCTAATGTGCGCTCATATTGGTGGCTGTCGTGAGTTACACTCGCCTCTCCCTAGCAGACACGTCTCACACTTACACACACGTCACACACTTACACACACGTCTCACACTTGCACACACGTCTCACACTTACACACACACACCCCACACCGACACAAGTTTCACACACACACCCCACACATTTCAAACTTACCCACACGTCTCGCACATACACACCAGTCTCACAGTTGCACACACGTCTTGAACTTACACGTGCGTCTCACTCATACCTACACGTTTCAAACATACGCGTTACACGCCTCACAATTATATCGGCTCATATTCCGGGGGCACATGTCGTGTGCTTACACACGTCCTCATATCTACACAGATATCTTACACTGACCTACACATCTCTTCCTGGCACACACGTCTAATACTTACATATACGCCTCAGCTTAAACGTACGACTCGCATTTTCACGGATTACTTACATGCACACACACAGTTACACACACTTCACCTATATACAAATCAAGCACATATAGACATCCTACTTTTGGATCATAGATGCAAACTTCGTGTGCATACGTGTCCCTCATGCATACACATACAGGCGTCTGCCCCATATACACGTTTCAGCTATACAAACACACCTACACGCACACACATTTACACACACGTCTCGCAAATCGCCCAATATCTATTACTTATAATTACGTATTTCACACATGTTTCTCCCAAACAAGTCTCGCGTACATGGCGTCTCGAATGTACAAAACTCTCACTGGCACACACGTATCAGTCTTACATATTTCACTGCAATAACAGCAAATACCGTAGATCGAAAACAAACTGCGTGTGGTTATTTTATTGATGAGAATGATAAAAAATTTATGAATGTTTACAATTGAGTAAAATTGATAGGAAAGCAATTGACTAAAATGGATTGGAAAACGTTTAGAGATACGGTTTATGTTTATAACAGAACCATCAAGACTATTTTTTAGCTTACTAAAGACTCGTTTCCACACAGCTCTCAACTCTGCAACCTTAACTGTAATATGTAATTTATCAATAATAATAGCAACATATTATTCACACTAGTTATAACTACCCACAAAAAAAGCAGCAGAATGCTCACCGTTGAAGAGAAACCTTAATTCTTTCCCTTTCAATAAGCTTTCATGAATCCAACTGGTATTATTCTGGGAATACAATGCGACAAATTGGATTCTTTTTAAGCCGACTTCCAACAGACAAGGAGTTTACTTCATCGAGTAATAAAGTTTATATATACAAGTGTAAACTTCTTATGCCCAGAATATCCATTTCATTTAAAAATAACTACGAGAATGCAAATTTGCCAATTATGCAACTTCAGAGGCCTAATTTAGAGCAACGTGAAGTGCAGAAGCCGTAAACCAAGGCGCATACTACTAATGAGAACAATTAAGAGTAGTTTGTCCACACAATCTTAGGTGTTATCACACACAGAGCGCAGTCCGGGACACATTGCAAGGGCAACTCGCAGCCACATCAACTTACCTGACAAGAGCAACGATAAGTTGGGGGAACATGAGAGGCGGCTTCATAAGTTTGCAACTCGAGAAAGACACAAAGCGCGGTAAAAAATGGCCGCCAAGTAACTTTAATTTAGGGGTAAAGTCAGGTAAGTGTAAAGCAAGGAAAAAGTAGGGTAAAAGAAACTAGTAGGTTGGACAGTCAAATATGACGACACGAGAAATAAAGTAAGCATTAAGGGTAAAATATGATCAAGTAAATTTTATTCAGGGGTAAAGGTAAAGTCAACTTGACCGTACCCCCAACTGGGAAACCCGCATGCACTGGTTTGAGCCGCAGATATAGACCAACAGGCCCCAGAGGAGTATACGGCTGCAGTCGACCAAAGATGTCTAGAGCTATGGCGCCAGTGGCGGAAGACTCCATACGACAATATCTGCGACCTCCCAACCCTCCCCATTGCTAGGGAAGGCCAGTACCCCGCAGCAGTATGCAGACCGGATGCTGACCGATCACACAAGCACGCTAAAAAAATGCCCAGCTGGGAACTGGGCACGAACCAGCGACCTTGAGAGTCGACGTCAGACGCTCTACCTAGTGATACGTGCAGAGAATGATATAGCAGGGTAAGAGAAATTACCAGCCTGTGCAGTCAAATTGGCAGCAGGAAAAAGAAAGTGGGCAGGTGGCATCACAAGTGAAAAAACGATCAGGTAACTTTAATTCAGGGGTAAAGTCAATTGTGTGAAGAGCCAGGCAGACAGAAGCAGGTTAAGAGAATCCTGAACAGTCTAGAACAACAAAAAGAAAAATATGCATCAGCTGAACATTTAATGTAGTTTATCAGCAGCATTAAGGTCTACAGAGGGTAAAATCATAATTTTGTCGCCTCATTACCAAGAAATGTACAAATAGCCTAGCAGTATACCAACCTTTATTTGAAGGTGACGCAACACGTGATACATCAATGTACTCATTTTTATTCACAGAGTCTAGTTTATCCACCGCAGTAGCTGGCTTAATTTACCCATTGCTACAAATGTATTTAGTAGTACAATAGTCATCGTGTTGGCGAGGGACAACATTTTATGAGGAACTGCAATGAAATTAAAATGTAGGCCTAGGTATTTGGAGTGGGCCTCTGATCCCGGCTGGATTTTCAAATGTTGACTTTCATAATTTAAAATACGTTTTAGATATCCGCAAACCTAACCACATATAGTCAGCATTGAAGCGTCTACTTCACACGCTCGGAAGCATAGAAACATTAGGTACTCTCCAACAATTTATATTTAAGTGTTTATACCTCATGAGCTTCAGTTTCCCAGTAATAGTGGTAAATAGTAAGAAAGACTTGGGACTAATGGGCAATAGAAAATCTACACGTCGCTTATATGAGTCGGGTTTACAACTGTCAAACAGAGCATGGAGAAAATTCTTGATGAATCTGTAACAGACAGCGAAGTCAAAGGGATCATTGAAGGCGGCTCTGAGAACAAGATTATAACATGGACAGAGCTACGACTCCGCTCTGCAAACAAGAGCAATAACTTCGCAACAGCTGGTGTTAACATTAGCATGAAGGGGTAACGGTACATGTTGCATCGTTGCAATAACATACCTACATGCATACGTAGTATGTTACTTGCCTTTTTTCAGGGTCCCTATAGGGTAAGGGTAACTACATAGGAAATTAATTTGAAGCAGTTTTGACTGAATATTTGGGCTATTTTTTGGCATCCACAAATGATATAACAAAGAACTATAGAATATACCCGTACATCAAATTAATTAACAATTCAAAGAATGCCAATAACGTTGATACTATCAACACTAACATTGATAATAATGCTAGTGATGATAAAATAGCATTGCCAGTTATACAAAAAAATAACAATTATAACAATTGAGAGATTACCAAATAATCTAAAGTCATTCTAAAATAAGGTCTGTCGTAAGTACCTTGCCATGAATGAATCGAAGCAATTTTCACAACAAACAACACAGTATCTTAATTAGGAACTAGTTATAGATAAGTTTTCCGACAAAGACGTTCAATGCTACACAATATGAAGCTGTTTGTACGTGCCTGTGTCCGTTGTGAGTGACTCATGCAGAGCAGCGCTTCGTCAAGGATGTTCACAGGATGTGAACAGCAGACAGTGTAGTCAGACAATATGTAGTCAGACAGTGTAGTCAGACAGTATCCAGCAAGCAGAGTGCACTGTGGGTAGTACGTAATTTACAGCCATTGGCACACTGTATACGTACCCACTGTTTATACTTAGTGGCCTTCTGGTACACTGTGAGCAGTACAGTACCAGTGCCCTATAGCCTACTGGAATTATGCCTACTGGTGATGACTTGTACTCTGCAGAGTACTATTACTAGGTGAGCATTGTACACACTGTAAAATCTTTATCGGAATTTAATGGTACTTCTATAGGGAGGAGCTGCACGCAGTAGCCCCGTAACCTGGCAGAAGGTACCATGTACTCACTGAAGAGTGAAGACAATGGAACATGTACCCGACACCAAGTGAAATTTCGAGAGCAGTGTGCACAGTTGTAACTGGCTACTAATATACACAGCAGCCTAAATAAATAATAAATAAGTATTCGCTAACAACAACCAAAAGCACCCTAAGCCGAACCAGAGCAGTATGATTAGAAAGATGCATTTGTAGATCACAAAATAAAGGAATAGGAAGGTACATATCACTGTAGTAGATGGCAACACTCTAGCAACAGCGGCTTAATATAAGCGATGTATGCAAAGGCAGGAATAGGAAGACGTGTAGGGCTCGTCTGAGTCGCCTCATTCATGGTCCGCAAGCCGCCTACTCGATCATCACTCAAGCAAGGCAGATGAGGGGGAACGCGTGAGGGCAACACTGCCCGGAGTTTGTATGGGGCGTTAGCTCTCAAAAGTTGCTGCGTTGTGCCTTCCGCGTCATAAGACGGAGGAGGGGGTGGGCATCGGGCATAAAGGCCCCCTTGAGAGATGCCAGACCCGTCTACGACAGAGCCACTTCCGCCAGTAGAGTGAGGAGCAAGTGCGAGGAGGTTCGTCCGATTGGGGGTGTGAATCAGACGACGATAGTTTATAGTTTCTCGCACGGCCGCGCACAGAGATTTAGATGATCCGCTGACGTTCATTAGCAACATTTTAAAAAATATTATCGAGGCTAGTCTTTCAAGATACAAAAGCACTTGGGAGCTAGTGGAGGAAACGTACAGCACCTTGCAGGATCTACGAAAGTTAATATACAAATGAGGAATTCATGCCTGAAAACGATCATTACCATCCGGATCAGTAACGTAGCCAGCATTGGAAGGGGGGGGGATGCAGGGCGCAGCGGCATGGCAAAAAAACTAGGCCCTAAACCATACAAATCTTTCAAAAGCCTCATTTTCATTGGGGGAGGGGTACCTAGCGGGGAGGGGAGGAGGGGGTGCATGAGACTTTTTTGGGAGGGTGTACGCCCTCCTTGAAGCTCCCCCTGGCTGCGTCACGGATTCGGATGCTGTGCTAGTTGATTGTCAAGGAAGAACGGAAAAGTACCCAGAGGTTTACGATGCCCTAATACTGACACAGGAAGTGAATTAATCCTTGGGCTGATATATAGACAATTTCTGGAATTATTTACATACAGTCGAAGATGTCCTACAAACAGTAAGATGAAGACTATGCAAAGAAAGATAAACCATACTGAGATACAGACGGTGAACACAAAGTATAGCAGAGCAGGAGCATGCGTTAGAGCTACAATACCATATGTCATGGCGAGGACAGAATTTAAACATGCCAAACGCAACAATCGAAACAAAAAAGGAGGTAGATTGACAACATGACGGTTACGACGCGAATGGACATTCAAAAGATGAGATGTTTAAGGCAAATAAAGCATGTTACGTCTTAAAAAAATGCTCTTTACCCAGGGAATGAGATACGAAAATATTGCAAAAAGCGGTTACTCCACGAAACAGACAAAATGAGAGCGAAGGCAGGGCTAATAGATAACAAACGAGGATACGCGACAAAGTAAAAAGAAGATTCAACACAAAAGACGAACAATTTACAAGAATTAAGCTTGCGCTACGAATAAGACACAAGACTGAACAAGCTTTGAAAACAAGGAAGATAGCAATTTAAATAAAGGACTAGTCTCACAGAGAAGTGGCGACAACATCCATAGAGGCAAAAAATAAAATCCGGAGAGGAAGAGGCAGGGCGGAGGATTTGCATACGTGATTACTGAAGTGGCGTCCGATAATTTTGTAAACCAGGAACGACGTCGCCAGCAGGTCTCGGAATTTTCGGACACGGCGACCCTGCGCAGCACATATCTTCCTTAGCAGATTGTGATCCTGAGAACAGGAACAGCGATGGTTGTCGATGCATTTTGCCGTCATTTTTAAACAACGGGTACATTAGCAATTAATCTTTGTAGAAGTGACAGGAGATATCTCGTGGCCTATATTCTGAGCATTCTACGAGATACCTCGTGCCTAAGTATGGGAGCTGATAAAGCGATAATGCTGCGTTTTTTGAATATGTAAATAAAAAAAAAATCTTAGGTAGACACAAATTGACGGGCAGCATCGATACTTATATCCTGTCAAGACGATAGTGACTAAAATCGGATGTACAATGTAAGGGAATGAACGAAATATCGATCGACGTATAACTATCCCAGCTCAAAAAAGAGATCTGATGCAATAAATTGGAGAACCATTTAACGTACTTGACTTCTTTAGTTTTTGAGCTTGTGTTGACATTGGGCTTGCCATACCGTCGAAGGCATCTTGCATTCACAGCACTTCAATTCATAAAATAATATAGTCGTGCTTTTACCCACAACGGTTCTCTTAAGTTTCCTTTGTTCTATTAAAGAGGAACTTCCGTTGTTTGTTCCCCGAACCTTCCCTTCATTCCTGCCCCTTACACAGTCTAATACAAATGCATATGCACACTTGGAGATGTATCCGGTATTTACGTGTGCGAATACTCTCGTATATAATACTGTGTTTTCTTGATGTTCGCGTAGTTGGCATGGTTATTGCCGCATCATTTAAAGACGACGCAATGTACTAACAAATGAATTAGCCATCACTCAAATTGCATAATAGGAGCTGAGTACCTACAGCAAATGCATGTTCGCTGGCAGACTACATTTGTTCAAAAGTACTCTCACCGCCCTAAAGTCAGGGCAAGGAAATGCGCTCTCAGTCTCCAAATCAGGATAGAAAAATCTGATGATTCTGTATAATAATGGTGATCCGTAATAGCCTTGGCTACAAACTATCCAACATGCACAGCCGAGAGTAAAACATACAGTTACCAGACAGGGGCCAAACAGTGGACGGCATTACAATCTTGCACGTAATGTAATGGTAGTTTTTTTTTTTTTGTTTTCTAACTCTATATAGAGTGATAAGCTTCATGTTCTGTGCCATGTGAAGGTTCGATGTCCTTACAAAACTTATTAAAAGTTTTTTCATTTATTATCATACTTTTTCTCTCAAATGTATTCATCACCAACGAAATTCGTATAACTGGCAGGCAGCTAACGAAGTGTGAAGGAGAAGTACGCAAATTATCTAACAACTGAGAACCGATAAACTGAGCAGTGCCGCCCAGTGAGCTTCCTGTTCAGCCTCAGCGCAGTACATGTCACCAACTAAAGTGAGACGGCTGTATTGCGAACACCCGATGTGTGTCGCGTACTGTACATACGCCACAAGCGAAGTGTTCCTCTTCTATCACAGAGCGCCCTTGAGCATCGGTTTTTGTCTGTAGAATGCTTGCTCTACTTGACCAGATATATTACGCTTAAATTTCTCAGACGGATGTCTTGATGATACTGACTGGGACCAGATAATATCAAGAGTAAGCCTTTTATTTCTAGAAGGAAAAGCACTATTAAATAATATAAAAAAATTGAACAATACGCTGTAACTGGCTAAATGACAGTTGGTCTGAATGTCAGGAGTGGTTGAGTTTTACCACTACCCTTGCATTTTCATTGATACGAAAAACAAAGGCTTGAGAAAGAAAGAGAGAAACACAGTACAGTTCTTGAGGGCAGCAGAGGCTGGGCAGAACGTGCGTTTCTAACTACATTGAACACGCGGCAACAGCACAGCGTATCAGGCAAGTAGCTCCATCGGAAGCTAAATATTTAATGGCATGCAGACTTTACTTCAACTAAAATCAGTATCATTCTCATCATGCAATTCTCGCATCACACAGACATTCGATGGTGCAAAAAATGGTTATGTGAGATTGGTTACGTTTGGATATAAAAAGTAAATATCAATACAACGAGAGCTGAATTTACAGTCTGTTTTACAGAAACGACGAACTAACCACAAAAAAGTTGCACCACAACATCAACAAGATGAACAGCAGCGGCAGCACTGCTGCGCAAGACCTAAAGCAACAAAGAGAGGTGTCAGAACGTGAGCAAGCATAACACTGCACACAGGCGTAACCTGCGCAACTGGCCGAGTACGGCTTACTTAGTTAATCAGGTTCTTGTGTACGAGACACAGAAGCATTTCCTTCCTGTTCGCGGAGCTTATAGCATCTTACGTTCAGCAAGAAGTATGTGGTGCGGTCATGCTAGTTACTGCTTGCTGCCTGAATCACTATACTAATTTGCAAGCGGCAGCACAATGATCTATTTTAAACTGGTGCGCTGGTAAACTACGAAAATATTGATAACAATGCTAGAGCACTCTGAGAGCGCATACCCAAGCCAATTATAGCAACGGTAACGAAAAATTCAAATTGGCTCTGAAACCATGATTTCTTTTGTATCAACTCCAAAATCTAATCATTTGTGCCTATTAATAGTATTAACAGTTTCTGCAATTTTTTTGAAGATTCTTTCATAACTGTTCGAGTTATGCTGCTAACAAACATAAGTCAAGCATACAAACGGACCAACCGATCTGCACCAAAATTTAATCATTTATATCTTTTAACATTAATAACAACTACTGCAAATTTTAAAAAGATCCATTCATAACTTTTTGAGTTATTGCGTAACAAACATTATGACAAAAAAAATTCAAATATAGAAACGAATCAACCGATCTGCACCAAAATTTACTCATTCATGTCTTTTAACATTACAAACAATTCCTGTAACTTTCATAAAGATTCACTCAAAATTTTTTGAGTTATGGCGCTAACAAAAATAAAATCAAACACAGCAACAACTAGAGTATTCTGAGAGCGCATACCTCCGCCAAGCGAGGCAACACTAGCAAAAAATTCAAATTGGCTCTGAAACCATAATTTTCTTTGCATCAACTCCAAAATCTAATCATTTGTCCCTTATGATAGTAATAACAGCTTGTGCAATTTTCTTGAAGATCCGTTCATAACTTCTTGAGTTATGCTGCTAACAAATGTTTATGAGAAACATGAGTCAAACAAACAAACAAACAAACGAACTGATCTGCACCAAAATTTAATCATTTATGTCTTTTAACATTACTAACAACCCCTATAAATTTCATAAAGATCCATCCATTATTTTTTTAGCTATTGTGCTAACAAGCATAAAATTAAAAACGGTGACAAACAAACGAACAAACAAACGGATCATCACAAAAATTTGGTTATTTGCTCGTTGTGATATACCTAACAAGTCATATGAATATCATAAAAATTCGCCCATAACTTTTTGAGTTACGGCATTGAGAAAAATGAGGCAGACAAACAAACAAACAAACAAACAAACGGATGGACGGATCTTCACCAAAAGTTAATCATCCGTTCTTCTTAACATACCTAACATTCCCTGTAGTTTTCGTCAAAATCCGTCCATAACTTATTGAGTTATCTTGGTGACAGGCAAACACACAGATAGACAAAGAGAAAGACAGACAAACTCGACGAAAACATAACCTCCTTGGCGGAGGTAATAATGCAAACATTAAAAGATTCCTCGAAGTTGCTAAAGTGACGATAGACTGTGTCTGGTCATAAAATTAATCCCTAATACACAACAGGAACATACATGACAGCAACACAAGCTACGCATATCGGTTATCCCTAGTGAATTACACAACTAAACAAAGTGTTATTATTATTATTATTATATTACACAACTGGTCGGTATAATGAACAAATATCGAGTCAAAGGATAACACAGAGTTTAATCAAATAAAGACAGGTACCAAAATAACATTCCACAATAACGAAGCGCTAAAAAATTAGCATCACAATACACAAACTCCTTAACATTAGTACGATAATAGAATTAAACAAAGAACTACACCAAGTCTTTAAAATTAGTACGACGATACAAACAATGAATTATACCAAGTCCATAAAACAAGGACAGCACTAACTACATGATACACAAACAAACACGAAGAGTAGCTGTCGTGAGCAGCTAGACTCCCGCTGTCAAACATGATGGACCAAACAATGAGCTGTTGTGATAGGCAGTGGAGAGGTCGACAGGTGAGCGTCCGGAGCTAAACAAATACACGTGACTGCGCTAAGGAGAGCACGGCAGTGGGTAGAGACTGTGCAGTGTGTGCAGTAAAGGAACTACTTCCAAGTAAACATTCCTTGCCAATGTAGACGATTGGAAAGAGTTCTTGTAATGCGCAGAAGCTGAGCAGCTGAGGGGGAGCAATGTTAGCCCAACGTGCTGACTTTTGTCACAGTAGAAGAAAAGGCAATTCATAGTAGAAGAGTAACTCGATACAAGCATGTTCTTATTATCACTTGCAGGATATTTAATAAAGACGGTAATCAGTCGGAAATTAAAAAGTCAAATGGACGCCACCAGCACCATGTACAGTACATGCATTACAACCGGCAGTAATTTCTCCACTAGGTACTTTCCCTAACACCATCACTCTGCCTTCACAGCAGTCAAGCCACTCACTATACTGAGAAAAATTTCGATGCACGTTGGTGTTTCATGGTGTAGTTTGGTGTGTCATCGCAGCAAACAGAAAAACATATTTCAGTCAGAAAAACATATTTCTACAAAAAGAAAGTGAATAAAAGCTTTACAGTTTTTTACACGTGCAAAGCGAGACGCGGTTACCTACTAACAAGCAGATCGCTATTGTTTCGTTTCGTCTCTTCAGGTGCATTAATTTTACCTGTTTTTGATGCATTTTGATGCATCATCGGCTTTGTCACAAAACCGAAACACATAAATGCATCACCAGAGTACCAAGTGCATCATATAAGACCCAATATGCATCATGATGCACTATAGGTAACACTGCTGTTACGGTAATAATAATCACTATCTCGAATACAATGGATAAACCTAACGTAGATTTCATTATGCCCCATTATTCTAAAATTTTGACGATATGTCGCTGTTAGTGTACAAAACAGGACATGAAGTCCGTGCTGCGAAGGAATGAAAAATCTCTCCCTGGCTGACTTTGATTCCCGGATTTTTACAGCTCTGGCTTCTCGTTTTCTTCAATATTTGAACTTCTAAATTCTACAATTAGGGCAAAAGGAATAATTCGTTTGGTGTAATTACTGCATGCAAGATAAAACTTGATTATTACTATAATTACAGTGGAGCTGGTTAAAGCGCATCATGGTGATGCACTTAGAATATTTGTGATGCACGGGCGTGTTTCGGTTTTAGGACAAAAATGCATGTAATTTTCATGCATTTAAGTGCATCAAAATTTCTCTCGCTGTACAAATATAGTCAGTTTTACCGCAACAATTATCACTTGCCGCACTAAGACAATTTATCTCTTTTCACAATACGAACGCAATTTTTCCCTACATCATTACCTCCCTACTCTTACCACACACCGCTACCCCAGCTTCTCTACACGACCTCCAACTTCGTAACACCTACCATCGCCACAAGGAAAACCCTCCGCACCACAAGCACATTCCTAAACGCATAACCAGCCCCACCTATCGGACTGAGGGCTCCAACAAAGGCCTGTGAGCCAAAGGTGCCAAAAGAACCAAAAAATGAAGGTAGTGGGGGGAGATAAGCCTCAGTTCGGCACCTTGGGAGCGCTTGCGATACCGGACCGATAACCTGCGCAAGAAACCTGCCGAGGGTAGTAAAGTACCTTTGGCACTGCGGCCAAACCTGGCGACGGTAGCAAAGTACTTTCAGGAGTGAGGCGAAACTTGCTAGGAGTAGCGTAGTGTCTTCGGCAGCCAGTCAGTAATACCAGCGCTGGTAGCAAAGTACCGTACCGCTGGCAGTGATGTAAAATCAACAAAAAGTATCAAAGTACCTTTGGGAGGTAAAACCTGCCGAGGTTAGGCCTATTTAATAATGTGCCTTTGGCAGTGAGGTAACAAAAACCTAGATATTATAGTACCTGTCGAGCGTATCGAAGTATCTTTGGAAGTGAGGTAAACCCTGCCGAGAGTATCATCAGAGTTTGGCAGCAAGCCAAAATTTGCAAGGATTGCTAAGTACCTTTAAAGGAGTTAAAACCTTTCGAGAATGTCAAAGTACCTACGTTAGGCAGTGAAGCAAAACCTGCAGAAAGGGTAAAACCAATCATTTCACGACGGTAGCTATAAAGCAATGGCAGTCAAGCAAGTTCATTTGAGTGACGCAATCAATTATACTACCGCAACAAGCATGTCCAACAGTTTTCCAAATGCAAAAACCAATCACAGGCATTCACAGTCAATGAGGGGCGACCGCTTCCTTGCTACTCTCGCTGCCGCTATTTCCCTGAAAAACAGATTACATCAGATCTCACAAAATAAGGTAATGACAACGAATAACAAACAACGATTACCGTGCTAGTATAACCGATACACCTTCCCAGCGGCAATGGGGCATATTCGATCGTAACGATAGCAAAATAAGGTAATGACAACCAATAATACGCCGTAGCTACCGAGCACACATAGCCGATGCCGTTTTGTCAGAGTGGAGAGCGTATCGGATAATTTGGGACGGCAGAATAAGGTATCGACAGCCAGAAATACTAACTCGCTATACAGGGCCTGGCACTCAACGCCACCCTCCTCGGCACGTCTCGGAAGAGCAGCAGCGGTCGTTGGGCCCGCCGTAAACGGGTCGTCATCAGGTGTTATCTTTTAATTCTGGCCCCCCGATGTCAGGGCTTTGCTGTCTAAACTGAAGCTCCGTGATCTCTAAACACCGCACTTCACTCGCGCGTTGAGGTAAGCCAGCCGAGTGGCCGAGATCAATCTCAGTGGAGCATAGAAAAAATGAAGATAAGGTTTTCAGAAAGCAGCGTGACAGAGAACCGATCTACTACATGAATTGTAGTGTTGAAATGGTATCTCGGAGAAGATCCAGCTACATGGCATATGAGGTTAGCATGTATCACATATACTGTATACAAAATTTATCCAAACAAAAAAGATCATGTAGGGAACGGAGTGACCAAAATAATTCATGATAATGTGCAGAAACGCCAAAATGTACCTCGTACTTATAGGTCGGGCAGTAAAGGGACCGACACAGTTAAGTTTGGTGGCTCCAAAAGTGATCCAAACATGGAAGGAAGCGTATTGGGATGAACAGCGTTACCGACATCTGGCCAATCTGTGGCATACATGCATGAGAAGAAAAAAAATATATATTTCGGAGAACAGAATGAGCGAGATCAGTCAATCTGTGAAACTGGCAGAAGTGATCGAAAAAGGTGTAGGATAATTTGCCTAAATTTAGGACTAGATTCCCTACGTAGCCGTGCCATGATATAGGAGCTTTACACACGAACAACAGTAAAATTAAAGCACTGTAACGGGTGTAGTGACGTCACAAACAGAGGCCTGTAGTGACCTTTCGGTATCAATACGTGCCCCGAGAGCAGGACTTCTACATTGGCGGTAGTGAAGCGCGGGCGGCGGACTCCATGCACGTGGGAGTCCACGGAAGTAACATCCTCTGCACAAGCGCAAACCCTTATACATAAGAACTAGCAGAGCAGTAACACTCGATGTAACCTTTTACGCCCTACCGTAGCGAATTTGTCGAATGTAAATTGCGTTCACAGACATCACTAAGATATATATAGCAACCTTTTACGCCCTACAGTAATGAATTCATCGATTATTAGTTGCGTTCACAGATATCATTATGGCACTAGTGGACCCGTGCGTGAAAAATTCACGCAATAACCTATACGTTTGCTAATGCCTCTACGCCGTTGCGGAATCTCCTCTTCTCTTATTTGCTTCTTAATTTTCTTCTTTTCTTCACTGATCCTTTGTCGTGCTGTCATCCTCAGGTCTTCTATATAGACAGGCAGAAGTAACGTCTTGAGTAAAAGACTCCAACAAACTTAAACAAAATAGCAGCTTATATACAATGTGTTCGCTCCGTAGCAAAGATACCGTTGATACCGTCTTTTCCCCTCAAATATCTGTTTCATTTGAGGTGCTCAAATTTTG
>LQNS02278183.1:3066246-3076348 GCA_001587735.2 Parhyale hawaiensis
TGAGACGATAACCAGAGCCTCCAACCTGGGCTAAATTCCGCCTATCTATTTCGTTAAGAGCGTGACACCGAACATATAAATAAATATATAAATTTATAAATATATATATTTATAAACACACGACGGTCATTCTTAGTATTAGATTAGAAGATTAGATTAGATGGTAACCTCTTACGCTTTAGAGTAAGATATTCGTCGTATTTAAATTGCGTTCACAAACATCACCATAACATGGTAGGTAACTTATCAAGAAATACCACAACGAATTTATCGAATCTAAATTTCGTTCACAAACATCACATGAGATACGGTAATCTTTTGCGCAGCAACGAATTCGACAAATTAAAATTTCGTTCACAAATATCACTATGGTATCTACCATTAGCTAAAAGTTTAAATTGTATTAGACTACTTGTAATATTTCATAGAAACGAGTGTATAAATTCCTTTAAGTGACGAGAAAGAAGGGATACCGAGTGTATATTTAGAGAGACGAAAGAAAATTGGGAAACGTTAAACAGAAGGTTTATGCAAACCTCATGGAAATAGAAATAGATATGAAGTGTTTAGGGCACAGCAAAACTCGCAATGGTTGTGAAAGGAAAGGAAGCAATGAATACATAACAAAAGGAAGTGAATATTTACGATATCACTACAATGATTAGGACAATAATTTAATGTGCAATAATAACGTGCAGTAGGTAGGTATATTGCAGTCGTTCGTGTTTCACAAGCGACCATCGTATATCGCTCTTATTATGCCTAAAAAATGAACAGAATTAAGTTCAGAATGCTGTGTAGTTTGTATATAATTGAGAATTAAAACAAAAAAAAAAAACACAGAGAAAGCAATATACAGCAGCCTCCTATAAATACGTCAATCTGACCATCGTTACCGATAAAAATCAAAGAGATTTTGGAAGACATTTAAGCAGAGGAAAAAGAAGCCTTGCTTGATAAAAGTGATAATAGATGTAAATACATCATAAATGTCAAGAAATATACTAAGTGATATGGTCAAGGAAGTAAATCTGGATAATCTATAGGTACCACTGAATGAGTGACTGTTTCTCTGCTATGTTTGCAGAATTTTAAAGTTATACATTTAATTGCATGGTGCTTGTGCACAAATATAACGCGGTTAAAATACGGGTTTGACCGAAAGGGAAACAAAAGAAAGAAGAAAAACAAGGTTCCTTCGATGACAACACCTTGAAAAATACATGCAAGAGGCTGTTAAGAAGAAGTTGAATACAAAAATATCAGCGAAACTGATAATACAAAAATACCGCGCAACGGATAGGCTATCGTGCCAATCGTTGGCGCGGTATAATATCTAGCAAAAATGTTAGCTATACAAAAATAAGATATGAGAATAACCAATTGAACCTTCACCTCTTGAAAACAACATGGAAGTCATCTCTACATATATATATACCTATAGATATATATAATCGCTGACACAAGATGACAAAATTCATCCCTATGCAGTTTTGGAAGCAGAAAGGAAAAAAGCAGAAGAATGTTGTATCAATTTTCAATTGCCAAGAAAGAGAAAACATGTATCGTAATGAATATAAAAGACTTCATACGGGGTCAGAACTGCTTCAGTTCAAGCAAGAACAAACCTCCACATCCAAATAAAACCTCAGAGAAAAATAAAAACTACAGACGAGGAGAAATTTTGACAGAAGCAGAGATGGCTGAAGCAGCCATGTAAACACATTAGAGTGTGCATGGCACCATTGTGCACACAGCAGCTATACGCGTGTACGTGCGCGGCGAGGGCGTATCGCTGCTAAACAGATCAGGGGCGTTCACAAAAAACCAACATCAGCCGTGAGTTACGACTGCTACGGCAGCCGTACAAATCTTAGCAGACGTATTTAGAGATGTTGCGTGGGGCAGGCAAAACAGCTGCTTTCTGTCGCAGGCTGAGCTATTCGGCCTCTGCAAAAACCGGAATACTTTTGCCTGCCCAACTATTTCCCATTTAATTTTTAGCTGTCAAAAATGAGGCATTTCAGCGCGAGGGGAAATTTCAGCAAGCGACAAACTATATTTAAAGTCTATAGCGGCGGATGTAAGCTAATTTTTTCTGTAGATAATGAGTGACTGATCCTCAGCTACTTTTGTAGATTTTTAAAATGTATCCAATTGATTGCGGGGCGCTGGTGCACCTACGCGATGCGTTCGAAGTTCTTATAGAATGATGCAGTTCAGTTTTTATAGACATTATTCCGCAACATATGAAAAACTTCAAGATTCATATTCAGTGCATAGGCAAGCTTTTCCAACACACCCAAAGCGTGAAAAGCAGAAGCAGTTACCATTATTCAAGTACCAATTAAATACAGGTACATCAATATCTTTATATAAAAAAATATGGTTCAACATTCAAGTTTCACGTGCACTTTAATTTTGGCTATAGCGAAATATGTAATAAAGGTGATCAATTACTATGCACTAACAGTATTTCCAACGCAACATTAACAACAACATATATTCTTGTACATCAGTGCTCGTTTAATATAGCCACCGCATCTCGTCTCCAACAGAATCGATCAGCTTATAATAAAGTTGTACTTCCCGGTAGTAAAACAGGTGAATTTGCAGTTTCTTTTATGTCTTCCCCTAAGTAGAATGCGGATGTCTACCATAACACTTATATCTTCTCGATAAAAGTAGAATGCGGATGTCTACCGTAACACTTATATCTTCTCGATAAAATTTGTCGGTCTACCATAATACTTCCCATCAGTAAAATACACAGGTTTACCATAAAACTGACATCTTTCCTTGAAAGAAAACGTAGCTCTACAATATAACTCTCAGCAAAATACTCAGCTTTACAACGTGAACATACATTTTCTCTTCAGTGAAATGCGCAAAATTGCATAGAATTTTCTTAAAGAGAAGCAGCCACACCCTGAGGGCCACAGAATAAAACAACAGCGAGATAACGGCAGAGACACAAAGCTTCAGTAATGAGAAGATGCCACTGCTGCTGCTGCTGCTGCTCACAGCTTGAGAGTCTCACGTCTAAATATTTACTTCCTGTGTGGGCAGACAGACAGACAGACGGCCTTGCCTCTCAGGCTGACCACATACCATGTTCATACAGTAACTGCATAATCTGTGAGCCGGACCTTACGGTACCCAATATAATAATATATTTCTTTACCGGCTAGGTGCAAGCCAAAGGCCACTTTCAAATTGTGTTGTTCCTACGAAAATTTACGCTTAACGTGGACTTGCAAGAGGTAAGAACTCAGTCTCCATTACAGCACATTTACCTACACGTAAGCAAGGATGAAGACATGTGGGCGGCAAGCTTACTTGGAAGAGTGTCGTGCCGATGTGGTATGTTAATAAGAATATGTTTGGTGGTCCACTAAGACTTTGTGTCTTTCAACTCACTCCAGCAGTGCTCTATTAAGAAAAGGCTTTTGAAAGTTTCTGAAGCTTCTCAAGATAAATAAATATACAACGTATTCAAGAACGAAACGCCCAAACTAATCATTATTTTTATGGGAATGTGACTGTGATAGCCCGCTCGGCATAGACAGGATGAAAACAATTAATAAAGATTACATTGGTAGACAGAAGCCAAAAATCGGAATTAAAGCACAGCTGAACTAGGGTACCGTACGCAAATTACGTACACGAATAATTTCGGGCAAGTCGTCAATGGACCAACACGCAGGCGCGCCCGTTCGCTAGCGACTAGTCTAGAAGCTGGCACGCAGCGGTTGGCCGGCGGCGTCTAATCTGCGGTAATCTGCCATCTCATAATCTGGTGGCAAGCAAGGCATTAAGAGCCGCGCACTGATGTGTTTACTGTGGTAACAAGCGGAGACAGAGTAAACTAAGCATTTGCACGCTTCGCCAGTCGCCAAGTCTAGCACACTTGGAGCAAATCGGCAGGCCTTGCACGGTCTGACAAACAGCAAGGCTTTTGGTACCGTACAGATGGAGTCGAGGCCGCGGCAGAGACGTGTACAAGGACTCTTCATGGGCTAACTTTACAACAAAATGTCACTATTGGCCTACCTTGGTGTTGTCACTATAATCGCGATCATAGGTATTTCATTGTAAAATAATCATAAAGATTTGAAAGGCTTGGCAATGAATGAGGTTTGGATCCATAGCTAGTTAGTGGAGACAACAAGGATACATGGTATATAGGTACTTAAGAGGGCCGTACTTGGACCTTAACATTACGTAACCTTCTATTCGGCCCACTTGGTATAACCTCAATCCACTGGCGCTCATGCATTGCTGGCCAATGTTTGGATTATCAGCTTTACTTAAAATAATTAGTTCAGCAAATAAATGACTGGATAATTTATAAAATCATGAACCGAAAGGGTGAGTGATTTTAACCCCATTAATTTTTTTTTTTTTATTTTCACAATTTGGTAGGAATAACCTGCAAACACTAAGCACCTGCTGGACGGCTATACTCGGGTTAGTACCATAAGGAAATGATCCTATGCCTAAGAAAGTTCTACAGTTCCAGGCGTTTTTATTTTTACATATTTTATAATAGATAATAATTCTTACCGATAATGGCAATGGCTATCAAGAGATGTTGCTAAACTTTTCCTAGACAGACATAACGTGTGGATTCATTACAGTTAAAAATTAGCAATGGTAACCGAATACTATCACACATATAGAGCAAGAAAGTGGCTCTACGCACCTCGACTGGGAGCAACAAGCAGTTCCAGTTGAGCCCAGTAGACGAAGGTCGGCAGCACTAACACTTGAACAAACAAACATCAGGCCGTACATTACTGCTGCTTGACTGTGAACATCCGGACATGGCCATCTCAGTACATACTTGGAGCTCTTACGCTCGACCGTAGCGAATGATCACTAATCCCTATACACTAGTGTAAAATGAACTTCAGCCAGCTCATCTAATTATTTTAGTATGGTGTAAAAAAAACCTACCGTAGGTATAAAAGCTCTCAGCTTCTGCAGTACAGAGGGCAGGAAATACAGGCGGAAGGGACGCGAAAGCTAACAAGACAAAAAAAAAAAAAAAGTCACGGGCGATATGAGCGCCAATAAGTTAGATTAGGGACCTATTCCAGCTAAACCGCACCTATTCTTAACTAACCCAACCTAATACCTGGCAATTCTCCAGCAAGCCACAAGCTATACCTACAGAAATCAGACCAAGGTACGTGCGTGAGACTTTGTTCTAATGGTAAGAAATTTCAACAGCGATAAGTAGAAAATACGAGAAATCTAATTATTAGTCCATATGTATGCCGTATCGTATAACAGATCAACTGTAAAAAATTTACATTGCAGTTCAATTAATATAGGGTAAACACTATGAGTTTCACAGTTCTATGTACCTATATGGTAATGCATGAATTAATTGCCTGAAGCTAGGAACTGATACGATAAAAAGAGAAGAAACCTGGGCGTTTGTTGAAGTAATTATTTCATTCCGTCATTTCATGAGAGTACGAGCCACTAATATGAAAATAGCTGACGCATTTGACATCGATATGTAATTAATCAACTGACAGTATTATTACAATCGTGAATTTGACCGTATTTTCACTATTATCAACACTATATGTAGCTATTAGCCGCGTGTTCTGCATTATAGGAAACGTAATACCGTATCTGCAGTCGTTCTACCCACAACGAACGGGATCGTCAATGAGTTGGAAAGTTCGGTATAACACGAATAGTCTATGAAGGCAGTTTTTTCCCGTCGGTCAAAAAAATTGTATAAGAACTATTGGAAAATTGGAAAAACGGAGAACGGCTCAAATATTCAAAATCGAACTTAGCGCAAAGACTAGGGAGTTTGGCAGCGATCTACTTCCAAGCATATCGCACTGATCACGATGGAAATGAGGTTGTTGTAGCGATCACGATTCTCAGAACTTGTGAGAGCGATCACGATCCAACATGATAGAGCGTGAGAAGAGTGGCGTGGATCCTCAGCTTGCTCCGTCCATGAGGCACGATCAGTCCATCAAGTAGGTACGTATGATCTGCATGCATGTTAAGGTCGTGGCAAGGGTCCGAAGGCTCTGATATATAAATTAAAAGAGTAAGGCGAAATAAAGCTGACAATAACGAAACGGAGAATAAAAAGACTAGGGGTTATATTACACGCAATAATGAAAATAAATAAGAAAGCAATGGCAATGAGTAGCAGAATAATACAACACAGAGACTACTAAAGTTAGAAATAATCAAAGACAGAATAATGATGCTAAGTGAGCCCTAATGCCCGGAGAGGGTAGAGGAATAGCAAAAAAAATCAAAGGCAATCGACGGCGATAAGACAAAAAACAACTAGGAAAGCAAAGACAGTCTAGACAGAGCGTTGTAGAAAACAAGACGTAAAATTTACTGAAAAGGACAATCGGAATCCATGACATACCGGTAGCGTTACCAGTTACCAAAAATTAAAATTTACAGTAGAGACAATAGAGATACTACGTTACAGTAACCAACCATAATTGGCAGCAAAAAAACAAGATCAAATACCCGCATTACAACCAGAGCCATAGTAACGAAAGAATTTCGTTACCGGAAGAAAGATGAAAGAAGGCCAGCTGTCACGCCACGACCAACAAACAGTACAGCGTCTTCATTCAATTCCCCAGGTCTTGGTCAGCCCATCGAAGTCGTTCTCACAGTAGCGAAAGTCCGCAATTTGGTGGCGAGTAAGAAGGAATTTGCCTATTTACAGGGCATTCTTTTCGCTTTGGCAGAGAGCGGAGCACTCAGCGCAATTGCTGGAGAGATCTCCGGACAGCCGGGCTCCAGCTGGACAAGATAGACATGTTTGGGTTGGGCAGATGGTACGTACACACACAGTCACAGACGTCGCAGTGGTTGCGAACAGGGGGAGCCTGCACCCCTAACACGGACGGCAAGATAATACTGCAATTGCATACTTATTGTGTACCATAAAAATGTTATTACCCCTTGACACAAAAAAAAATGTACTTACAGACATAAAAATTCAATAGATAAATACGTTTTCGCACCCAATGCCAACACAGCTTTTCTATGCACAATAATTAAATACGTCCCGGGTAACGCCAGTAACTGCACGGCATTTTCGTCACTACAATCCCCTTAAATCCCTTAACTCGCTACCTGGGATATCTCATGCTCTATTTCTAAAAACAAAATCGAACTTTCCAAACAGAAACTCTACATTAAGTATTATATCTACTCATGAATATTCAATTAACATAACGATATTTTGGACCCAGATTGTACACGCAACATTAAAAAATGCACATTCTTTTGTGAACCAGCACTGCAACAACAAAAGCAGTCGCAATTCCGAGTCCGGAGATCCAGGAAGAGCGCAAGGATCTGGAAGCAATGGCACCCCGAACTTTACGTCGCTATCGAGAAGTGTTCAGGCAAAGCCAGTGCCAGGCAGTCTTCTCCAAAACAGCTTTGTTTTTAATCGAATCGGATTACGTGAAACACCGGGCATGCCAGCGTACACGAGGCAAATAGGTAAATATAGCAAGTAACGAGAATGCGGGGGATATTTGAGCGAGCAATAACTGGTAGCGTAAACAGGGAAACTGATAATAATAATAAGATGATATGATATGATAATATGAAACTGACAAGAAAACTCAACAAATGCGTCATAAAAAGATGAAAACACGCTTGAAAACCCGGCGAAAAGGCGTATGAAAAACAGTTGAATCGAAGCATGAAACAAAGGTGAATAGGTTATGAAAATATAGGTAGTGAATGGAATGAAAAATGTATCAAAAACGGTACAGACAAATACGAAAAACTGTTAAATAAATTGAAGTTTGTAGAGCAGGTGAGGATTGGAAGCATTTGGACAATGTGGAGACGAAGCCCGGCACGCAAATGGAGGAGACGCGGTAATGCGCAGATGGCAGAAGGCAGGAGGGCCTCGCTTCACCGTGTATGGAGCTCCGGCATCGTTGCTTTTTCTCTTTCTCTCTCTCGTTCGCTCGGTCCATGCAACCTGAGCCCTTGCAGTAATGCAAGAGACCGACCATAGCCGGCGTGTTGACACGCTACACTCCCACACTCACGCAAAGATACGCACGGTAAGCCGTTCCTTCAACTAGCTAGTAGGTGTGGAAGAGCGTAGTATAGTAGTTAGCAGACGAGTCGAATTTAGCAGTTACAAGTACAACTGACCGCACCGATAAATCGTCCGTTCAGCTCGCTCCAACAAGCCCAGATCTTGAAAAGTGAACAGGCTAATAAGCAGTCGATCTAAGCGGTTAGAAATATACACGTACACATCAGTTCAAGACGTGTGGTAGGAGTAGAGATAGTAACAGGTAACTCAACCAATTCTGTTTCAAAATATACCGTATGTACTGTAGGACTGACCAGTGGCCACGTCGGGTTGAAAAGAACAACAAACACTAAGGTAAATTTACGGACCTGGGTTGCTCTACCGATAATGCCAATGGCGCGAATGAAGCCGTGTCTGCTAGCTTAAAAAGTATGTGAAATATTATTCCCTCTCATTTTAACGATCTCACGTACTGCTGTGATGGGCGAACACTACACCAGATTACAACGCAAGCTTCGGTTCTCTTCAGTTGGCCCACATAAGGTCAGGTACGAAAGTATGCAGGGCGTCAGCCGTCAGGGAAGAAGGTCAGGATTGCAGATATGCCGGATGCAGATGGCAGTACAGCTCACAATACGAACAAAAATTTTTTTCGGTCTACGGGGAAAAACAAATAAATATTGTTTTTTTCAACGAGAAATATGCAAGCTACCTATGAGCGTACACCGAACAGGTGAAACTGAGTTTCTGTAGGTATGTAAGCAGAGGAGCAAGGTTGGCGCAGGTGGAGAAGAACCTCACCTGCTGCATCGCATTGTAGTATGACTCAGTGTCCACGACAAAAATGTATAACGTAGTAAGATAAAGATCACAGCTACACTGTCATTTCAAGTGTCAGATAAATCAAGATAGTAAATAAAAGAAATTGAATTGCATGCACCAACGATACTTTAATTCCCAGCTGTACGCAACTGTACTCCACACGCTAGTTGCGAACCAGCTAAAATACACACACCAGCTGTACCAGATATGAATATACATACACGATCTAAACTTGTGATTCCCAAACTTCAGTTTTCTATGCACCCCAGTGACAACGACTAGAAAAATCACACAAAGACTCTCTGCCAAGAAAATCACATCAATTTATACTGTAGTTAATGCACAGATTGAAGTTCTATAATACTTAAATTTCTGAGGATGTTTCAAACGACAAGAGCTATGTCATTTAGTTAAGGGGTAAAATCAAAAGTATAACACTATAACACCTTACGCCCAACACATATAATGACTCACGTGATATGATTGCTGACTAGTAATGATATGTAGTAAAGTTTCCCATTTAGCTCCCTTCACACTGTTTTTGACTTGCCTCGTATGAGTATTTACAATAAATTGTAGCGATCTTATTTGCAATCAATGTTATTAAAAAATTTAACGTTTTCTATGATGAAAAAAATTAAGGAGTGATTGCATCAATAATTAAGTACCGTTATATAAAAATTGATTTAATACGGTAGTTCAATAAAGCATACATTTTCCTACTAATAAATTTAAATAGGTTATGAATTCATATGATCAAGAAAATATTGTCATAGAGATTTCAAACGTGACGAAGAAGTCAAGGGTCCGTGCGTGAATCAATGTGGGGCGCGTGGGGTCATACTAGGCACCTCGAAAGGGAACCAGCGATATAATCTAATATTACACTATGCATCAACTGTACTCACACCAACTGCACTCTACAATCAGTTGTACTGTATATACACCAACTACATATACTTCACACACCACCTGCACTTCACGTACAGTCGCACAAACACAAACTGTACCTCACACAATATCAGTAGGTACTACACACAGTAACCGTACCGACTGTATACCTACACCAACTACATGTGCCCCATACACTAACTGTACTCCACACACCAACTGTACCACAAAGAACGCGTGGAACGCTCCCCGCTCCCATGTCTTCCATTAACCGCATTCCTTCCCACCGAAGCCGCAGCAAAACAAAGTCCA
>LQNS02278183.1:3085953-3100094 GCA_001587735.2 Parhyale hawaiensis
GTAAAATGGACACGAAAGACAGACAAGACGATCGTGATGACGACCCAACGGGTCACGGGTCGTCTAGTCCTCTATAAAAGAAGCCCGTAGAAGAAATTGAAAACATATATAAATGTATATGTGCAGCTGTATAGGATGCAATAGAGCTGGCACAACTCAGAGCAATATTATGAGAGTACCTCAACTATGCCAGGTATGTAATTTGCACTTCTACCGGCCAACTTCTATCGAGATCATCTGAGCTACCTATATTCTCCGCAATTTCAACGCTACAAGCTTTCGATTCACAGCCTTCGCATTAGTTTCAGGCGTTAACCGCGAGTCAGTTACACCTGAGACGACCAAAACCTCACATCAGCAATTCTGGTATCGCTGCAGTCGCGCAGACATGTTGCCATGGAAGCTTCTCTCCCGCGATGGCACTTTTGCTGAGGCGCGAGGACCCCTGCAGCAGCAGCAGCAGCAGCAGCCGATCGGCACGCCGTCCGTGGCCTGCTTGCAAAAGCCGCCTAATGATGCGACAAACCAACGCTGGACTACCAAATCTGCCCCCCCCTCCCCAATTGCCCTGGCACAACATTTTATTGAATTTTATTATCTCCTTAACACAATTTATTCGTCAGTTCAACCGACTTTTGAAATAAACTATGTGCAAAAATATCATCGAAGACAACACATCGTAACTTTTTAACTATTGCGTAGGCAAATAAAAAAACACTTTCCACAAACGTGTAGAATATTGAATTGAAAGACTAATTGACTATGGCTAGGGAAACCAAAGCGTTTTTGGTTGAGTCTTAGCATCAACTTACTGTGGCTCCGCTTCCTCTCTTCCTGCCGTATGACGGGACTAGCTAACTTGACAGAAATAATTTAGAGTTACAATAATATGTAATTGCTAGTGGCAACATAACCAGTAAATAATACATGAGTAAATTTGAGTTAATTTTATTGATGTTGATGTCTGAAATTAACAGCTTAAATAAGACAACAATTTTAGATACCAGACGCGCGATAATACAAGACTTCTTTTTTTAGAAATCAATATTTATAAGCAGAAGACGAGTCATTTTGAGCCACTATACAGTCACAAGTTATTACCTGCATCGTTTTGTATGGTATACAACATCCCGTCAACAATACTTGCTTACCAGCAACAGTATCTTCTAACATATACACATCGAGTGGTGTCGGTTTCTAGACGATAACAGAATAAACACTATATAAGGAAGACCGTTGGGTATGTAAAGGTAAAGTCAACGTTGATTGCACCCTCCACCGGCAACCCACACACACTGGTTCGTGTGGCAGATATAGGCCAACTGGCCCCAGAGGAGTAAATACAGCTGCAGCCGACCACGAGTCGCTAAGAATTATGGCGCCTGTTAGCGGAAGGTTCAACGACGCGAGCCCCTCTACCAAATAAGATAAGTACTCCCACGGCAGCTATGCGCACCAGTCAAGCTTGTTGATTCAGCGCGCCGAGCGCCCTGCACAAAGATCGCTCACCTGGCTTGGGGATCGTTCCCGGACCTCCAGCACAACTGTGCAGCACGCAAGGTCTGCTGCTACGGAGGGTATAATGGTTCGAATAGTTATGTGTTTATTAACTACTGTGTTACTTATGTTTATTTTTTTCTGTAACGGTAATTGCATTTGCATAGATCATACAATATTTCGCAGCCTCTCTATACCGATCTCGCGTACAGCTGCGGTATTGGCTAATTCAAAAAGCTTGATATTAACTTACACGGTATCTTTACAACGGTGAGTGAATTCTTCAGGCAAAATGAAACGGTAATCCGATCAGCTCGGTGCTCATTTACTCAATATTTACGTTTGTTCATCCGAAGGTCGATTTATTCGAGAAAATTTAAGAAAAGAATGGAACACAGCCACATTTCGCCGTACTGGCCAAGGAAGCGTTTTGTTCTCGATGGCTGCTCGTCTCACCAATCACAGGCTCCCAACCAAATATACCTTCCCACCAATAACAGGCTCTCAGCTATTCATCCAGCCAATCAGCGCGTTAGCCTTGCTGAAAATTTCAGTTCCAGATCTCCATAGCTATTGCTACTTCGCTTTAAATTAAACCTCCTTAGATTTATCCCTCTCCATACAGAAGGGGATGCGGCATGTGCTCGTGCATATGCGTATAAGCATACGGTATAAATAACGTACCTATACAAGGTATCCTAAGATAATAAAACGTTTCTTCGTGTATTCATTTATTTGTTTCGTGTCCGCTCTTAGCGGAATAGATAGGTGAAAATAGGCCATCTCTTCGATAATTTGAGTTGGCCATCCTAAGCATTTTCTCCACACGCATACTAGTAACGAAAGTATAATCAATGAAAAAGTGTCATCACAAATTTCTCCTGTCATTTTCACAGCGCGGGCCCTCTAGTTTATACAGATATTAATATGATGTCATTTAGACTCATCATATATATGATGGATTTTTTATAAGTCTTCTGGGTTAAACTAAACCCGTCCTCAAAGGAACGAAATTTGAATAATCCGTCAGCACAATACACTTTAAAGTGTAGACATGTTGTATCCTAGCTACCAGTTATAAGAAAATAAAAATACATCGGCATATATTGACGCCCCTGAAGAATTCCATATATATGAATACACTAGGGTGCCGTGGTATATTTAAATATCCCAGAAGAAATAAAGATGTATGTTGGCGTTTAACATATAGTGCATCAATATATATGTATACCAGTGTAACCTACAGTCAGAAATGATAGCAGAAAAATTGTGCTGAACCATTGAGGTGTTCCTACTTTTGATCGTGATTCTATTTCAATTAATATGGATGACACCGATAATATAGCAGCAGTGTCTTCTTTCAAAATAATGACAAACGCTACCAATCTCAGATCGCTAATCACACTGTCATTTTTTTTCAAAAATTTCAGCTACAGTACAATAGATCAACTTATGCTCGCAATATATTTTTCAAAAATAGTTTAAACGAGATGTGGGTAACATAATTCTCCAATCTAAGCTGAAAACAGGGCAAAGAGAGCTAAATCTGCTAAAAATTTACCTAGCTAACAATGTTTTCCTCGATGTTTTCATTCACATTTTGCGTCAAGCGTTTAAATTACAGATGATTTAAAGGATTCTTGAACAAAAGAAGAAAGTAGTCTGCAGAGAGGCAGTCCCAGATAGAGGACGATACCCGAATCAAATTAAGCTATGACTCTTGGAAGCATGTGTGACCAGCCTTTCGCGTTGCAAGCATCAATTACACAACATGCCCTTGCACTTTGAAATTTATAGCTTCTTTGTATCGTGTGGACTCCGGATACTATTTGGTGCGTAATTTATCAACTTGTGCTTTTGCTAAATTCGGCAGTCAAACTTTCATAGACGAAATTTCACGCAGGAGGAGGGGAAAAGAAATATATAAATGCATAAATAAATAAATAAATAAAAATTTACGCATTGGTCTTTATTATAAACTTTTGACTCATCTGTTAATATGCTTTTCCAAAATCCCGTAGCAAGGGAATGACATAGGCTGCGAAAATAGATAACTACTGAAAATTGAGGTAAATAGACTATGACAGATGTGTAGAATCAAGACTGCGGTAGCTCGATCAGAACAACAGTAAGAGTGTAACAAGATATATTTTTTTAGCATTCTAGTTATGTTCAACCTGCTGCAGAATGTAAAAGCAACCTCTCACAATATAAGTGACATAATTATCATTTAGCCATGCATTAATTGATTTTTACTTACTGGTATGCCTTGCACAACAATATTATAGCTACAAGGTAAAACCAAAATATGAAAGGTCAGTGAGTGAACTTGCCCATACGTTAGCTAGCAGAGTAGCCACGACGAGCGGCAAAGCTAATACGCAAATGCAAAAAAAAAGAAAAAAATCCCGAAAGTTGGGTGGGTGTGGTCGGCAAGTTACAGCCTAGCGTTCTCACGATCCAGAATTCAACGCGATAACAAGGAACTTTAACAGTTGGGTGCTGAGGAGCAGAGGGTGTGGCCCGTGTGGGTTTGGGGCAGAAACTCGCATCGGATTTTCAGTCTCAGCCTACGGCGGCTTCGATTCACCCTCGATCGTTAACCGAGATAATCTAATCTGATTAGCTGTAGCGTGTCTAGAACTTTGGACAAACCTCAAGTGGCGAAACGAATACTGAAGTGGGCGAACTAAATTAACAAGACTTGAGTGATGTAAAAGAAGACCTAGCTAAATTCATGGGAATAGCCTTAGTTCCTTCATGCATTCCGTGCGGTCCCAGTTCAGAGTACTAGTCTTTCTAGCCACCCTGAAGAGGTCCTAACTCAGGGCGTAAGCCTTTACCGGTTAATGACCGTCTATTTATACGCACTCAAATGATGCTATTTCTATACGCGAGCGCCATCAGTAAAATCGCCTGGTGTCGTTCAGAAATGTAAACTTTAGTTTGCATTTACGTCTTCTTATCAACCCAATGTGAGCCCTATTCAGGGTAAAACGTTTTTACGCACGTAAGAGAGATATATTTTATTGAATATTTTATAACAGTTTGGATAGCTCGCGAGCTACCTCTTTCTTTTCGTGTCACTGCCAGTTTCAGGCGTATTAGGCGCATGATCATACTGGTAAATAAAGTTTCTTAAATAATAAAAAAATTTAAAAAATGCATAGAATATACAGTCTTTTTCGAAGACCTTCTACTTCCACCAACGCTTGTCAGTTGCTTCTATGCGAAGACTTTCCGGCACTTTCAGACTACCAGGGAAGCTCATCATCTCACCTAAGCTCGGATCCAAAGTATCAGGGAGATCTGACCAAAAACAATCACTCAGACGAAAGGATCTAACCGAAGCTATCAGGACGGGGGATCATGGAGCCTGGAACAGATTATATTCTCTCGCACACATCGCAGTGATGGTGCTGGAGCCTCGGTGTGCCGGGCCTTCCGGAAGATAAGCTTCGGAAAGCGTGAGGAATAGCGAGCAATATCATAAAAAAAGACTTTCTTCTCTATAGTGTCTTCTTGTCAACACACCAAGTTTCTAATGTGAGACATTTCAAACAATGCCATAGCTACGAAAATGAATTTTCAATGGCGACGGTAGAGAGATAGGTAATAGTAAAATTTCAGGATACTCCCCACCGCACCATATGATGGGCACGTTATTCATGTCAGATATACTAAATGGGGTTTCTTTGTTCTTTTTTTCTTCGTTTTATGGAAATAGAACGAGGTTATAGCTTGGAGAAGTATCGTAGCACATACCTACGGTGCCCTAGACGAAAGAGGTAAACTCTTTGAAAAAGTTAGTGAAAGTGAAAAATTTCACTTCTGCGTTAGCCGTACACTTTCGATACTGTAAAACAGAACTAGCTTATTGACTACAAATGCACTCACATGCATCTACTGATGGCCCTGGCGTATGCAAGGGCAAAATATAAGTTTAGTTCAATAGTGGCGGCCGATTTCGGGCTCCGAGGGACTGCTTATCTTTACTAAGCATAATGTAAAACGTTTGTGAGAATTTTTTGTCTTACTGTATAGGTATGTTTACATTATGTAATTATTTCGCATTTTCATTCGTCTTCCATTATTGGCCTGCATGGTTGGCAATACATACAAGGTTCTACGATAGCATACGTCATTTGTATTGTCTCATACGTTATAATAATATCTCATATCCTCAAGTCTTGGTGACTCTTTGTTTTACATTATTAGACAACAAATTATACAGCATCAGTAAGCATTAATTTCCACGTATTGTATTTACCAGAAGCGCAACGATCGACACGAAAGTTAGTCATTTTGTACAAAACTGTAAATAATGCCGAAACTAGAAAAAAATTGCCAAAACGCTCATGGGATAATTGAATTGTTTCAAAATTAAGCCGTTCAAAAGCTATAAATAGTCTGAAACAAAGCAGAATTTGCAGATTTTCTAACAGAAAATAACGGGGGCACTTATGCAGGCAGCTGTACGTGTTAGGTGCGAATCACAATGTAAGACGCATGCAGAAGGGAAGAGCTGCAGAATTCCCGCGCAAGCGTTGCATACACACAGCGAACGTATGGAAACTGAGCAGGGAAAAGAGAGCAGAGAACTGATGCTAATGAACGTATGCAAAAAAAACAGTACGGAAAGAAAAAAACTGCGACTGGATTTATCTCTGAAAAACGTATTGAATAGAAAAAAATGCGTAATATATGAACTAGCAGAATTAACGTCTGAAATACCATAAAAGTTGGGAGAGAATAGAATAGCATGTCTATAGCGGTAACACATAGCTTTGATACTAAAAGGGGCGAATATCCAGTAAAGTAAAAGCACAAAAAGATTTAAATTTGAATATGTGCACAAATTGAAAAGCCAACACGATTCATCCCTGAAACACATATACGCCGATAACAAAGCTACAGAGAAAGATAGAGTACAATACCATGCCCATATATATATCTAAAACACAGATCTTCAAACATATAAAGATTTATGAAGGTGGAGAGACCGTAACAGAATTCACACACCAATAATTGCAACATTTTTTTCAAAAAATAATAATAAAAGTGCGAAAAGAGAAAACGTCACAGGATTTCAGTCCCAAACAAACAAACAAACAATGCTGAGAGCAGAAAGAAGGAACAAAAGAACGAACGCATAGAGAAGATGCTGAAACTAAGGTAGGTAAGGCGACGACCCATACAATCAGGCTTTAGGAGCCATTTGTGTCAAGCTACCAGGGAAATTCTGAAGAAATGGTGTGCTTCAATTATATGCCCGATAAAACATGTCGAAGCAAGGTGGCTGCCGGAGATGGACACAAGCGGTACGAAATGAGATCGCTCGTAACATCTTTTAAAATCTGAAAAGCTTTTGGAAGCGAGTTCTTTCATGCCAATAACAGACGACAACAGCTGGGTCATTCAGGACGTCCGATACAAGGTTTCTTTTTGCGATTTAACCTCCTAACCGAAGAGAGCCGTACGAATAGCATTGTTTGAAACTTTAAAATAAGTCGATCCTTGGTGTTAAGATTTAATCTGCTCTCCCAAAGGTATTTAATCTTGTATTTTCTCTGAGAGTTAAGCTTTCAGCCGGATTCATCGTGTTATCGTACGGTTGGGGGCGAGAAAACTGTCATTTTCAATTAGTTACTATGTACGTATGGCATGAGTGGCATCCAAACCATTATACAAGTTTTTCAATTAAGTAAAGAAAAATAGACCCCGTTTCGTGCGAAATGTTTGGTTAAAATAACTTCATCCGTTAAATTTTAACTCGGATCAACAATTGTAAACAAAACAGTTATAATAGCAGCAGCCCATGATGCTGGTAAATATACCTTATCACTAAAAACACAAATCATACTTCATTCTACGAGTATTCGTAGCGTCACTAAACTACATATGAGTTGTATTAGAATACTGAGTGTCCGAGGCGTCACATATGCCAGGATAAAAACACCGACACTTTTTCAGATAATATGCACGTAGGTGGTCATGGTTTTATGTTGAGGACACATTCTACCTGTTCGCTAGATCTTTATATTCTATACAATAATTAAAGAGATTAGCGGTACTAACTCCACTTCGACAACAGCATATTCATTCTTCTGAAAGAAAATTAGCTCAGAAATTTAACAACAATGTTTTCAGTTGCCAACAAATAGTCTTCAATAATCCCCGGAGCTTCGTCCGAATAGCCATGATACGGATAAATTGGATGCTCGTACTTATGAGGTATGCAAATCATACGAACGAGATAGAAATGGATATGGAAAGACAGATAAACACAGTTTGTCTTAATTCCAGCGTTCCATACACCGTTTAAACTCGACAACAACTTTACGGTTATCAAAAAGAATGGATGATAGCCGAAGTTTGTCAAATTTTCAGCAAGCCACGACCCAGTTGCGGCGTTGGCCAGGCGCCATCAGCAGTCCACAGCGGCGGCTGCTCGGGACGCAGCTTTAACGCGTCGGTCCCTCTGACGCCTAAAAGAGCAAATTTTAGCTTTTTTCTTAACGAATGTTTCTCCCTCCCGACAATTTTACTGTTCTCTGTAAGATAAAAGAATCGTTAAAATAATAACCATTTACGATCTCTGACGAGAAAACAATTACCTGAAACACAAATAAATAAGTCAACATCGATCACTTATGGCGTGACTCTTAAAATCTTATATGCTGTATAGCGAACGAACACTTTTTAGGGGCTCATCCCACCTATGAATACAGTCGCATCACTAATTCATTCTCTTGCTAATGGCAGTATCTACCGGTACAATTCTCAAGTATATAATCCCTTGGCTACAGACAGAAACGATTTCGTCAAGCCAAACTTGACGAAATCCTTACCTAACCTTAGTTAACCTAACCATACCTAACAAAATCTGCGATACGGCGAGCAGCACAGCACACGAACTTGAACGCCGCCTGCACGCACACCGATGCGCGTACACAGAGTAGTCGCAAACGCATATAGCGCATGACAAGATTGACGTCTGTGCTACCGGAACCACCCTAGCAAATAATAGTTCATTAAATATTTAAGTAGCATGGAGTAGAAGCAAAAGTAGAGCCAGACGAGTATATAAAGAAAAAGAATGCACGCCAAATGACGATGAGGACCCAGGAACACGAAGGGCCCACTGGTTGTATTTGCGTATATTGTTAGTATTAATATTTATACCGGTCTTATATGATGTAGCCAGTGAGCAATAATACCATATTGTATAGGTTTACCACGTACGTTGATGAAACATATCAAAACTGACAGCATATACTAGGTTACCTATATTACTTGGATCCGCAACATCATCATTTTGCATGGTCTTTTTCTTTGTATTTTGTCAGATTCTCCCTCCATTTTTACTTCAGGAATAAGTGCCTGCTAGCAAAAATCCATCCTGTACTTTGCAGGGCCAGGCTTTAATATAATTCACGATCTACGAAAAAAAAAATACTCGAAACTTGACCACTTGCATGGACCTGTTAACACCTCAATACCTGAACGTACATCTTGTGGTTAATTTTTATTAACTTTCTGACTTCTAAAACATATCCAGTAGAGTATTTGGATATCTCTGCAAAGTTGGAGTAATCAAAAGTCGAAAGCTGCACACACTTCATCTAGTTACGAGGAAGCGACAAAAACAATAGGCTGTATGGCTCTACGTTCGAGGCAAAAGACTGTAGAGAGAATCCTGCTCGAAAGGTAAAAGCCTAATGCCGAAGAAAAAATTTCAGCATTTAAAATCAAATTTCAAAAGCAATCAACCGATTTTTATTACTTATTTTCAAAGATACTGCCTACTGAAAGAGCGTTCATCTTTGATGCAAATATTGAATGTTTTTCATAAAAAGTTTATTTTCATATTGAACTTCGACTGAGAGCAATTATACATACTCAGTACGATACGATGGAATAAGATCATATAATGCATGCACTAAAAAAAAAATAAACATTCTTGCAGTCCGTCCATGGCGCTCGGAAACCATGGACGATAGCAAACGTCACTGAGTGTGGTGCACGACCTATGACCTACCAGAACTGGGTCCAGCCAGTTCCCGACTCCGACTCCTGGCCCAGATATTTTCCACTTCGATTCAGCATTTTGATAACCTACACAGCTCATCCCTGTATTGATTACTAACCACCATTACACGCATTTTGAAACAGTGAATTTTAAAATAAAATAAATAATTCGCTAAAGACAAACTATTCTTTTACCATAATTTTTTTATATTTAAACATTAGTACGAGAACACAAGTTAATTCATAAGCACTGTAGTTTGAGAATTGACTAGTTATCATATGATCGTACATTAGAAATTAGACTAGGCCTAGGTACTCGTTTTCAATCAGCATTCGATTACGAATTACTAGCATTAATATCTCGCGCCATGACACTATGAACACATATGACCACAAGAAGCTGCCGCATCACAACGGGCAGATAGGTACCTATCCTGATAATACTTTTATATTAATTACTGATATGCGATCACTGCTTTTTTTTGCAGCGATGAAAGACTTACTCTAAAAGTACTCACTGCTAAGTTTTATTTTCAAAACGCTTAATTCTGAACATTTAACATAAAAACAAATTTAAAATCACTTACTGCGATATAGCATTTTTTTTCATGAGCAGCCATCAACTATCAAGAGTCAAGTCTTCCTGTTCCATCAGATCGAATTTCAAGATGTGGGACAGCTTCATTTTCGGCGCCGCTTTCAAGGTCAGAATAGCAAAAAATAATATATTCAGACGGTATGCCTGCCGCTAATTTTACTGCGGCGTGTAGCCCAAAACAGAAGGAAGGCACTGCAGCAGCATCGTGCCGCTGAGCAAGAATTTTGGAATCAGCGCCATCACGCCTGTGAGTCAATTTTAATAATCGCTCTGAGTAATGGTGCAGATGGGAATGTGGTCGGTACAAAAGCTGTACGGTTTTCGATCGCTGAACTTGGCGTTGCTATACGAAAACCGATTTTTGCAATGACCCCCACACTCAATTTCGGTGCCGCGTTCGGTCCAATACTTGGAAGGGCGGTAACTAAGGGGCGGAGCCTAGTTCCGGTCAGCTGATTCGCACCACACGCCTATATAATACAGTGCACTTCACACTTTCCAACACTTGTATCTTGCCTCCAACACACTTTCAGAATTCAGTACAATTTGAGTTCGGTAGGGAATTGTCGGTATATTCACCGTACAATTGTCGGAAACGGTAAAGAAAGAAGCGTCTTGCCAACGGTCACGAGCCTGGAGGGAGACTGACGGCCAGAGGCATGGAACGGCGGGCGCTCTGGAGTGGCACCCTCTGTTGCTGACTCCACGCAACTTCGGGCATTTGGGTAAATAAAAAAATACCACATTTTTTCGTGGATCTTCCGTGCGTAGGGCTCACGCATCTAGCTAACCAACCAGTTTCACACTGCTGAACTAACTTAGGAATATGACATTTATACTAGTGATTAAACGTCCAAGTTTGTCGCTTCCAATACCAGAAGATTATCAGAGTATGGCTGGTTCTGAAAGTTACTTGAGAAGCGTCTCTAGGGAAAGATAATCTTCGTTCATTCAGCGTTGACTTTACTATTATGGCGTGTGTTCAAAATGAAGTTAGAACTAAGCGTTTACCACAGAAAGAAAACTGCAAATACCCAGTGATGGGATTAGTGAAGCTGTGCTTATGATGATGCGTTGCAACCTATATATATAAAAGGGTATGAAGTGATTAATTGTCCAAGCTTCTCCTCAGCTTGCTTCGCTGTTTTGCAGTATAAGCGGCATTAAAATGTTTTATGTATATCTTCTAACGTATGACTGAAGTATTTATAAAGGTAATTTCTCATCTGTGTGCTTGAAGTAGTCTTATTTTTTACTTGCTACGGAGAACTCAGAGTATTATAAATACACATAGGGATAAAATAGTTGATCGTGATCCGGCCGTTTCATGTCAAGTCTGCTAAAGAAAAGATACATTCGATTAATTTATTTATGTATTTCTCTGTCCAGTCTCTAAGACGCTTCTAAAGTATATTAATGGAAAGTTTACGTGACAATGTCCTTGGTTTTGTCATACCATACAACTTTTGCGCTTCGCACTATTAAATGCTCGTGGTCTCTACTAGACTACTAGGCAAATAATGCAAATAATTTGAGAATGCTGTTCCTGAGCTAAGTTATGCTTCAAAGACGTAAAAGAAAACTTTCCATTCACATGTTCTTTTTTGGAGCAGTGACTTCAATATAAAATTCAACAACTGGAATTGTCTCCGTTGACACTTGACAGTAGTAGCCACTTTTGTGACTACTACCGGGGCCACACTGTATGATTACTCACACAACTTAATGCGAGAATGTAAAGCTCGCACGTCTTTCATTCTACCATATCCATGCTACTAACTTTAAATATGTACCGGAACGCCTTGAGAGCTGTACGTACATGAGCTAGATCCTCGCTTCCAGTTGTCACTTGTAAGAAAGTTTGTATAGGCCTACAGTATATGGTGTCGCCCCAGCACTAAGGTGTCGAATGGTTCACTCAGATCAAGTTAAGCTAATCCTACTAGATTTGAACGGCCAGAACTTCAGGTGGGTGTGTTGGCTTCGCCCCGCTGGACCGAGTTCTAGGCGTTAACCCTAAATTGATTACAACATTTGTTTTCACGGTTAAAATTCTTCACTGTTTTCTGTAGAAAGTGAAAATCCATGATATTACGAGAAGCCCGTGCAAGTTGAAAAATTTAAGTTTTCGTGAAAAAAAATGCCCAGAATATTAAATTTTCATAAATTGTTCAGAAGTATCTTGTAAATGACTACACTGTCTTCAAAGTTATAACACAAGTCGAAGTTGTGGATAATTAATAGAACTCCATCATTATCTCGTAAAATCAAGTTTTTTAAATGGGTTATTCTTCAGTAACAACCAAAAAGAGGGTCAAAAACTGACGCTCGTCTTAAAAGTATCATGTAACGATAGTGCCCCCCCCCCAACAAATAATGATCAGAGATATTGCTTTCCAATTTGATTGAACTATATTCGTACCAGACTGTTGCTACAAGGGCCCTTAATTTGTCCTGTTGTATCGCTGCGGGATAAAGCTTTTGTAGCGTGGTACAGGGCAGAGTAAAAAATTCCCAAGACAGCTAGATGTATCAAATCACGGGTAGCGCGATGCACTGCTTCTGTATCCTGCAGCTTGCCTCTTAATTATAATTAAAACCTTCAACTTTGACCTTTATAAAGGAAACACGAAGCATGAGTGGTTTTTTCTCAGCTATTAACCTCAACAATCTGAAATTCGTATTTTTAGGCGGCGGAGTATTCGGCTGTCGAAAATGGAGAGCACTCAGTTCCATTCATATCCGTTCATAATCCGCGATCGCGTTGGCGACCCAAGTATGTAGGATACGTAAATTGCACTTAATGCTTCTTTTCTTTCCCTCCTTATTTAACACGTCAGAACTGAGCGTTAGGGGCTATTTGAAAGCTGGTTTGCATCTATGTATATCATACTAAAAGTCTGAGAACTTTATTAGTTTATTAACTTACTAGTCTCGACAGATTTTTCGCTTTAACGTAGGAAAAAATTCGAGTGTTAAATATTTAATTCGATTGTGTCTGTGATACGGAAGATGAACCTGAAATTACAAGAGATGATGGAAATACACCAGGAATACATCATACATACATATTTCTCCTTGCTTACAGGCAGTGGACGGTCAATAAGGCGTGGTCCATGACGAAAAGAATAACACTTTTTATTTTCTTTGCGAAAGTAAGGAAGATGGTGACAGTGACCCAGTAGGTCACGGGCCGTCTAGTACAATATTCAGCCAGCCACCCAGAGGAGTTAATATTTTCTAACAGTGATTATCATAAAATCACTTACTTTAATCCCTCCTAATATAATGAGATGGTATTTCGAAGCGCGATTGGCAAATTAAGTGTGACGTAACACAATTCCATTTATCGTGTCGTGAACACGTCGGTTCGTTGATTATATCTTCCACAAAATTGTGTTCTCACCATTTTTGGCGGTAAATTCAAGGAAACTTGGTCATCGTGACAACTCACTTCTTAGCACGCTCTGTTGATAAGCTTTCAATAGTAAAGTAAACTGTGACTGTCCCTCCCCTGGGAAACATACACACGCACTGGTTCGTTTGGCAGACATAGGCCAACTGGCACCAGAGGAGTAAGTGCAGCTGCAGCCGACGATAGGTCGCTAAGAACTATGGCGCCGACACGGAAGGTTTGATGACCCGCCACCCCCCACTCCTAGGTAAGTATCCGCGCGATAGCTCTGCGCACCAAGCAAATTTGCTAATTCAACGCCGAAAGCCATGAGAAAGACCGCGCCAGGCCAGGGGATCGTTCTCGGGACCTTCAGCACAACTATTTCACTGGTATGTTATAATGATTATTCTAATAATTTATCGGTATGGAACTACATTTATATCACCGTGGCCACTACGTACAACTGGCAGTGTAAAGAACAATTGTCCAAAGCAAAGTCTTCAACTTGGGCCTATCGGGTTATTCACGTAACTGAATACCGCGTGAAGGGACAATGAAAGGCGACGTTACGCTGTACTACATCTTTTGTTTCAGAGAGATGACCTGCTGCCATCGTCA
>LQNS02278183.1:3100249-3170365 GCA_001587735.2 Parhyale hawaiensis
CAATTGTCCAAAGCAAAGTCTTCAACTTGGGCCTATCGGGTTATTCACGTAACTGAATACCGCGTGAAGGGACAATGAAAGGCGACGTTACGCTGTACTACATCTTTTGTTTCAGAGAGATGACCTGCTGCCATCGTCAAAGACAGCGCTTCATACAGTAAAGTAAAAAAACACAATCGTAATTAATTCAGACAATGTATATATATATCTAGAAACAAATAGGTCAGTATTGATAACATTATTGATATACACACACTGAAGTTTCCTTTAAGCAATTCGATGCATTAAGTAGAGAACAGGGAACGATCTTGGCACTCACCACCACATGCCAACCAACACAAATTGTGTGTGTGTGTGCGTGTGGCTCAAGATGTCATCGCGTCAGGAACGAACAGCCTGCGACAGAAAGTTTCACTGCTTCATATTGCTTCGTGGCGGAAGCGTGCGGTAGTCTTTAAAAGCATTACAATTATTTCAATTTAACCTTCCAATTATTGACTGCATATATTTCATTTCTACAAATGTAAATGCTGAAATAATTTAGCTTCATGTCATGAATCTTTCAAAGTTGAAGCGACGCGTAATTCATCAGACTGAATCGTTAGCAGTTGTATAATTTCAGTTGGCAAAAATACGGACAGGAAGTGCAAAGCTCAGCGTGAAGCTAGCAAATCTAACAATTTTACAGTTTAAACCTACATATGTACGGCTTTCTAGCACTGCTAGTTTTCACACAGGAAGTTTTTAAAGCCAAGTGGACGGCTACTAGCATGGTGGACGGGTACTAGACATGTTACCCTATCATCAACACTACACTTTTCACGTACGAGTGAAAGACGTTCACAGTATATCGCGGCGGAATGTGCATCGGTTTTACTTCTTGTGTCTCAGCGTAATCAAGCTCAACGTGACGCTTTTTCAGCAACTGATATGCTTTATTGATGCTTCAGGCAAAGCTTTCAAGTAATTATGACGCAAGCTGTTCATCCATGACGTGCTAACGCCTGCACGCCGTTCAAGAGACGTACGTACGTCTCCAACACGTCCTAACGAGTCCAGAAAGAGATGACAAAGAGTAAAGTAGCGACTAAGACGTTGAGACATTCAACTAACATCGCACATAAGACTTCGCACACTATCACTAGCGATACATATTATTCAAAAGAATAAAATGTGAAAGGTATCAGTCACAATGGTGTAAAAAATTACTAATCACTAAAAATAACAGTATTTTGAGGCATTTCATGTTATTCCAAAAGTCTTTACATAAATGCACTACTAAACAAAAAGTACAATGAATAAATTTTAAAAGAAAAAAAAACAGCATGTTCAACTACCAAAAGTACACTGACGCCAATGTAACACATAACATACTTGGCGCAAGCAAACAAGCGTGACAGAGGGAAAATGAAAAATAGTAGATAATTTTAAGGGATACCACTGATAATAAATGACATCGTAACCAATTTAGAACAGTAAAAGTGAATTTAATTTTCTGTAGACAATGAAACAAAGATTTTAACAAAATACAGCAATTTCTTTGCATCAACTACTAAAAAGTATACACAGATGTACTCAATGATATATAGAATGCTGGGTAACGTACTTCAACATCATGCACAGTGAAATGTACTTCACATCAGGTACAATGTAGTAACGTCATACTACACTTCGTATATTACTTAAGCGACAGAAAAACTGATATTACTTATTGGATATCGCGCTTGGCCTGCATTGTGGAACGGGAATGGGGCGACGAAGAAAAAAAACAAATAACAACGCAACAATAACACGGAAAAATGGAGCAACCAGGAATAGTGAAGAAGATTAGATGAGAGAATGAAGCAGGAAGTGACGCGAGTAGCAAGCAGATGACGCGAGAAAGTGGCGCAAAAAAAATAAAGAAAAAATCACAAAGAAAATGAGAAGCACAGGTGAAAATATAGTGACAGAAAATAGTAATCTCGCGTAAAAAGGAAATGAAGGGAAAGTGAAGCACCAAGAATAACGAAATAGCGGGAAAATCGCATGCATCCCACGAAAAGATACGAGGAAGGGAGGTTAAAACGAACAAATTCAACTTTTCAAAGGCAATTTTAGCCGTAGAAAAAAAAAAGTAGCAGGAAATACAGTACAACTTGTTCCTTCGCAGTATTAATTCGAATTTTGAGCAGGTCAAAGCTGAATATTACTTGCACTAAAAAAAAAAAAAATGCAGTAACCATACATTCACTAGGACACCTAAGCTAAGGACGGTTCATTTAAACTTAACCATATCAGCTGAGGAGTACATCTACATGTGCCCCAGCGTGAGTCACGCGTTACTCATCCGCTCATCCAAAAGCGTCGCGTGCGAAATGCTTCTCATCCACGCGCGTGTTAACGCTTTTTACACCACACACGCGTGCGTCAAACTTCCCATTCGGAAGCCACGCACGTGTCACGCTTTGCCTCGGAAAATCACGTGTGTTTTGCGATCAACATCGGCAAAATGCACGTAGCGTCGACAGATAGGTGCATGCAGTACCTACTCCACGTGCGACGAGCGCGTGACCTTTCGTTACTAACGCGCGTCGTTCCCGTTCGAAACTCGCACGCACTTGCAGCACAGGCCGCTCCATAACAGAGACGGGATGACACGAACCGCCCCGAGTCCGCAACCTGCACCAAACGTGTCACAAACAAGAAACAACACAAATTACAAGAGGGACCTTATCATAAACGAGTTTACTGTTCGGCTGAACAGAAGCCCTCGCACGAAAATAACATACAACAAAGAGTCTAAACTTGGTCACTCTAAGTATAGTGAGTTAGCGTACGCACTTATTTTAGTCATCCATCCATTCAATCATTCACTCATGGCTAATTTACACCGTGGTACATTCTAACAAAACCAATAAAAATATACATAACTTGAGGTCTCTGTTTCCATGATCATCACACACCGATTTTTCCTAAAAAATTTTACACAGCGTATTCGTTTCATATCACTAAGCATACGGAGGCAGCTAGAAAAATAGTTTATCACTTTCTTTAGATTATGCGAAGGTTATCATTATTTAATACATAATTATAGGAGCCTATGAACAACTATTGGATTTTCCATCTATGCTTAATCGAGGGCAAAGGAAATTCTATACGAATAACGAAAGGCCTTTAAACAAAAGCTTTGAGCATGTGCCTTAGTATAACTATACCTATTTCATTGCAGTTACAATCTTTAGCTATTATTAATTCAACTCTGAATTTAGTTTGCAGATTACTGACTTAAAATACTTTACTAAATTTCACGTTAGGACAATTTTCTACGACTTTTCCTAGGCACAACGTGGCCTTCGAAACAAAAAATTAGATAGATTATCGACTGGTTTCCAAATCGGCAATAGCGAAGGAACAAATGCAGCGCAAAGTTCACTGGCGTTAATTTCCAAAGGAGAAACGTAAGGCAAATTACAGTTGGTGTGCAAATGCACAGCACTGGAAGTCCGAAGCACATCGTATGTCACTATTATTATTATTATGGTTACTATCATAGCTGTAAGAGCGACAAACCGAAAAACTCTACATTTTCAAGACAACAGTAGAAAAGTTTTTGCTAAAAAACAAAAAAAAAAAAAGAGAAACTGTCACGGTCGTTGCAAAACGCACATGACAAATTTAAAGTATGTTGGGCATCGGAAACTTGCAGAAAGCGTGGAAAACAAGTTACAAAACTTCTCATTCTTAGCAAGAATAAGTTGTGCAAAGAATACGACAAGGAGGAGAACAGCAATAACTTCTGCCTTCAGCTTAGCTGTAAAGCAAATTCACAGCAAAAATTGTGCGAAATGTGAAAACAAACTAGTGTCACAAGAAGTCCATACGAAATCAACTGCTTAAAAGAATAAATCGAACAGAAAGTACTGCGTACAGTGGGTCAAATACAGATTAGTAACGCCTAATCATATTTTAACGAGCCTATGCTACCTTGCAACAGAGGCATTCTTCTCGTAGGTAAAAGTTGACTTGCCTCGACCGTATATCCCAATTAGGAAGTCCGCGCGCAAAGCTTAGTGATGCAGAGAAGTCGCTTCTACAGCCCGGAGTGTGCGGCTGCAGTCGACCACAGATCGTCTGAGCTATGGTGTAATTGATGGAAGGCTCATCTGACAACTGCGCCCCCTAAAGATAAGCTCAGTATCATCCAGTAGACTATGAGTTAAAGAACTGCCCACGCTGCATAGCGAGCATCAATATTTTCCTCTCTGGTCGGGAATAACACCACCAGATTCCTGACAGCGAGTGGGGAAGTACTTCTAACCCCTGGACCACGGGGGGGGGGGGTCGAATACGATAGAAAAAAAAGGTCTTGTAGCAAAGTAACTGCCTGGTTAAAATATAATTAACGTATCACGCTGACAGGAACTCTTTACAAACATACGCATTTAAAATGCACAATTACGGAGCGCTGCACTACTTAGTTGACCCGCTGTACACATATAAAAACATACAGTGTTTCTGAAAGATGGACACGAAACTAGCACACGGCAACATCGAACCAGAGGACACATAGAGAAATCCTAAAACGGTAAAGATAGCATTGTAACTTATTAAAATCAATTGTAAAATACTGTGGAGCTGTCTTGTTTTGCTCATTAACAAAATGTATACCGGAGAGAGATTGGGTCCTTCATGGTAGAAATAACGACAACAAGGTTCCTGCACATCTGACAACAAGTGTACAAGCAGTTGTTACATAACTGCTGTGTGCTACGGCGGTTGTTGACCAATGCTCGTAAAAATAGGTATACTTATTATACGCAAAAGTCGACCCTTTAAACCCTTCGGTATCATCTTCTTGATATCGAAAACTTGCCTGTGGTCACATTTTCAAACTGAGCAGTGTAAAATAAGGATGATGGGTCAGCCTACTGCACAATGCAAGCCTTCAGGGCTGGAAAGTGCCATTTGTTCTACGCGCAGCAATTTGTGGACGCGGTGAACTTCATAAACATAAGCTATGCAAAATGTACTAAAATACATAACTGCAGGCGTAAAACGTTAATAACAGTAAAAAAGAGAAAAGCTCCCTAAGAAGTTAGAAAGAAGCTTAATAATCATTCTATAGCAAGGCACAACTGATTTCGTTGATGGGCTATAAGTTATGCATACAAGTCTAACAATGCTAGCCGGCCCTTAGACAGGCCCGGTCATTTATTGGTTTTTGAGTGTGGCTAGTGAGGGGAGAATCCTTCGCCGGTTAAATCTACAGTTACTGTCTTAAGCTTTACAGAAATAGACATACTGTAGGCCACTTCGATATAACGTGCAAATTTTCCTCATACCTGTCGAACTACAGTGTTCGCTGTATCAGTTCCCGCGGCAAAATAGAGAGTTTCTTTGACAAAAATTTTTCCTTGTTTATTACATATGGAAAGATTCCGTCTTCCCCAATAGCATATCTATTTTGGTTCTTAAGCCAAGAAATATCGGAGCAGGCAATAAGAAGAAAGGAATATAGATGAACACGTAAGCCACGACTTGTTCACGTACTGGAAAAGAATTAAATTTTTCTGGATGTACTATAAATCATATAATTCCCTTTAATAATTTCTTCCTACGTACTGAACAGAAAGAAACGCTCTCTACTGTACATCACAATTTGGAACTGCGTCAGGTAAGAGAAAAACTGCCTTTCTTCTGCACTATTTATAGACCTTACGGAAAGGTAAAGGCGGGGCTTCCAAGTTAGATATAAGCTACGTCCAGAAATACGTGGTCGCGGTCAGGTAGAAATGAACGTTTACCGAGTGCGTGTCACTGGGGGCTACTCAAGTTCCTTACGTATGAAAGTCTGCATTACAAAGATAAAACACGGGCAGGAGCTTTGCCGGAGAACTGAAAGTGTCTGCTTCCAGCCGTATCACGCTACGCATTTCTAACATTGTAGTACAGTTAATATAAGCTTTCATAAGTACGTAACTTGAAACGCACCAGATTAAAACACGTTCGACGAAGGCTTAGGGCAGCAATCAGAGATTACAAAGCCAGCTGACACTGACAGCACTTTTTTACTTACTTCTACAGCAGAAAATTTTCACTATGACATTTATGTTATCAACAGTAGCAGCACAAGTAAATCTACACAGCTCTCGGAGGCCTGGGTGGTAGAGACGCACGATGACACGTATAAATACTGTAACTATGCAAGGCCGAAACATCTAATGCACTTCAGTGCATAGTTACGTTATTTGCACGAATGCACCACCGTATGCTCTGTGCCAACACCAGAATAGAAGCGTAGTTTTGTTTTGCGTAGAATATGAATAATCACGCATAGGGTGTTAATAGTACAACATAAACACGTGAATTTCTGAATTACACAAAGTTATTTCACCATCACTAATGCTCCAAGCGGCACTTTAATTCTGAATTTGTGCCGCCAGCTGCCAGCGGAAATGACAACGTGTACGCTTGACGGCAATCAAATTTAAATACATCGTCGCTTCTTGAAAATCAAAAAAAAAGAAAAAGGAGTTGGGAGGCATATACAACCGTAAGAACAATTCAAATAATTCAATGTCATATAAACAAGGTAGCTACCTTCACAAAGAAAAGTAAGACATATATGTCCCAGTAACCTTTTCTCGTGTTTCCAACAGGACTTCCTCCAATGAACTCCCAAACAACTGAAGAAGAAACGTTCCTGAACGGCAATGACTTGTAAAGAATGCCATGGAAAAACGTACGGTAGGTTGTGTTTTAGATAATCTATAAGAGGCTGAGATACACGAAGCGACATTCAACGACAGGTAAGAACAGGACAAGCTGACCATTCCCGAACTCTCGTCAGCTCAAAGGGACAATGTAATTCATATATTAATCTCTGTTCAGAAATTGAGGAAAAATATGGAAAATTAGAAAAAAGACAACATCGCATGCCTAACAGACGCACGCAATCGCTTACACGGCATCACCTGAATTGGGTTTCATAAGGTACACTAGTAAAATAGATACATACATACGTACAATATCATCAATGATAATATTACACCTAATCTAAACTAAGGAACACTTTCTTTCAGTGAGTTATCTATTTACAAAGCCTATTTAGTTACAATGCGTGAGATCAACGGGAACATCAGGTTGCTCGAGGATGCCATTATTTGAGCGCCAATTATGCGATTCCATGCAACCGAACACGGCGCTTTATACATAGTCACAACCAAGAAACGTGAAGGCGAAGCGAAACAGGAAACTGTGCGTCGAAACGCCCCGGACCAGTGCCCAATATTCATGATTCAACTCAGACCACCTTTGATCAGATACGAAACTCAGTGTAACGCTAAATATCAATGTTTGACACAGGACATCTTTCATCGCCCCAAAATATCACTGACTAACGCAGAATGTACGTCACTGACCCAGAACATCATTGATCAGGAACCGATCCAGAACATGTCTGATCAAGATCAACGTCGCATATTGACGCAGCAGAGTTCGGATTGGCGTCATACTCCATGATCGAGCGAGTAGACCTCCGACTGCTGCTGGAGATGTGCTGTACACCAGCGCAGCAGGACAAGAGCTGGTTGGGTCTCAGCATCGCTGGTGTAAAAAGGTCAAGTGTTGCACATTTGCATCTAAATAACTTAGTTTGTTGACCATTTAACACGGTGGTTTGATTTTAAGAGAGGAAAAAAAAAACAGAGACTGAAAGACAGTTCTACATGGCCGAAGACAGATGTGCACTGCCTAGTTGTATAAGAGACTGTAGGGAACAAAAACACCGCAAAGAATAAACTCGCCAAAATTTTGAAATCGCTCGAACAGTATGGAACTCGACCTCATAAATCTCATCTATAAAATGATTACTTCAAAAATTCAGCATTGCAACTGTAAAGTCTACCCGAGCAGCCGTAATGAAGCATTCTTTGTGCTTATTGTTCAGAGCGTCATGGACAGGAAAACATGAAAGGGAAAAGTATCCAAGCCATGCTTCGCTGGCAAACCGGTTCCAGGTGTATCTTTGCTACCACTGTATTATGCCCCCCTTGCAGTGGGTAACATTAGGACTCACAGATTTATAAGTTCTTGGCAACCGCTTAGATCGTCGCAAGCTCCACCAAATAATGCATCAAAGTAAAAACAAAACTAAATTCGTTCAAAAAGCCGAAAACATGGAACTTGGGTGTCCATTACTCAACCAATAACCCGGAAATGGCCCACGCTAGCTGCCAGGGATCCATCTTATACATACGTTTCACATAGCCTACTAATATATCCTATACATCAAGCTACAGTACAATTATTAGCTTTTTCATGAAGAACTGTATTTTCTAAAAAATATTTCGTAACCATCAAGTCTTACTTCTTTCTTGTTTATCAGACACGTTCCTCACTCTTACACTTACTTATATCTGACCCGATGAAATATCACAAAAGTTAGAGGCAACTCTATTTTCTTATACCGTTTTTCACATGACTCGCCACATGATGCAATACCTATACTCTCTCACACACTGTACCATAACACGTTTCTTAAATGACGTAACGCACGACGCAATGTTTCTAAAGTGATGTAACACGTTTCTCTCAGACTGTAACACGAGTCTCACATGATGGTCTAATATACGGCGCAACCTTTCACTAAAGATACACAACACTCATTATATGATGCAACACGTTTCTTACATGAGCCGGGGTCGGGCCATCCATAACAGAAGACCCCAGGAATAATAATCTAAATTTCATATCCACCACCGACAAGGCCCTGCCGTTGCCGCAAATAGTTATCGCTTACATTGAATAGATTGCGAAAAAAATGTAACTGGTTAACTACATAAGAATTTACTTCTTGTATATGAGAGCGTTGGATAAACATTACACCTAGCACATCCTAACTAAGTCATCGGTAGTTGACTAATTATAGCTAGGTTTTCAGGAAGGGTACCTACAACATTAGCTATAGCGCAACTTCAGTGTATAGACCTTATCGTATTGCAGAATACAAAAATACAATTTCCTATTTATAAAACTCTACAGTATAAAAAAGAAGGTTTAGGCAATTTTTCGTCTTTTGCGTATTTTCTAAGATAATGGAATTTAGAACCTAGTGCAATTTACAGTAAGAGACATCAAATAACTAGAACCTAATCATTTTTTTATTCCGTGTTGATTATACAGTTAAAAAATGTACGACATGTTATGAAAAAGTTACTTGAGAGATTTGCGAAAAGTACAGTTATGTCATTGTGATGATGACAAGAGCAAATATTGCAAACAATTTCAAATTTCTCCCTTACTAAGGATGGGTCACGGTTAATCGACCGTTTGAAAATCGCTGGAAATATTCAAATTGACAATACTGAATATCGACGGATGATATTTTATTTTTGAAAATGTTTGTACTTTCCAGTCTTGTCATCGATCCCAATGAAAAATTCTTTACTAAAATTTCAAAAAGTAGAGACACCTCATTGTTGGAAAAAATGACGTTGACTACTATCCAGTAAGACACGGCATAGTAGCATTAGAATAGTTTTGACGTCAAGGAAGTATCGTGGAGGTGTAATTAAGTGGGACAAGAGCATGGACACTGATAAACAGCGAGCATCGTGTACCTGTTCCCTCGTTATTAAAACAATGATCAGTTTGTTACGTGCCTGAGTGATGTCACAGGTACTTGCTATTTTTAATGACATGTTATTGAAAAAACAATGATTGCTTTAAAAAGCAAAGAATCTGCATTAACCCAAAACAGAGACTCGTTCAAAAACTGCATCAGGTCGGTTTTTGCATAACATATACTCATATATTGAAACAATAACGTAAGACCATACCCTAAACAAGCAAACAATATTATGCTGATACCTACGTATATGAAGTTTTCATACAAGGTACAATTTCACGCATCGTATTCCAGATACATTGTAAACAGCGCAACAGGAAATAGCTGAAAAACTTCTCCCTATACGGACCTACGGAAATTTTTCATTTCGTGAAAATTAGTCCTATATATATATATAAAAGCCATAGATCGCAGGGTTGTGGGGTCGCATGGACAAATTTCGACTCTAGGGGCATGACAGTACTCGACTCCGACCTCCCCCCGAGTCTGTGCTTCAAGAAATGTCTGACTCTGATTCGGCAACCCCCGATGGATCAGTGAATTAAAATAGCATATAAAGAGAACAGGAGATCAATCAAATCAATGAATGATGCCTGAATACTCTATTTGAAATACAATAAAAATAAACCTGAGGGGTTTGAAGAAATTTAATAGCATTCAATGCTACAATTATATAATCAAAAAGTACAAAAAACAATTTCAATGACAATTACTTTTGCAGTTTATCACTGACTATAATAAATTTCAAAATAATCAGTGTAAATAAATCTGGAAGAAAAATAATTTATCTTACTTCCATTGAAATACATGACTTGCGCATGCATTATTTTATGAAAGTAAACTACCAGTTTCTTTGGGCACATCTTTAGAGCATCTATAACAATGCATAAGACCACCACGACATCTCGCGAGGACTACCTGTAGTTCAGTTTCCACATATAAAAAAGAAAATTGCTGAGTTAACACAATTTTTTATTCGCACGCATACTCCATGAAATCTACCAAATGCAACAGAAAATTACAAAGCTGGCAAAAATTTCGATACAGTTCGTAAAGTCAACAATTTTACAGAAAATGAAAAAAATAATTACAACCGAGAGTCTCTTTTGCATCCATTTCACACGGTCATAATTTTTCATCTGAATACGAGCCATCATTTCTTCAATAAAAGAAAAGTTCCAGTGAGGGTAAAAAAAAATTATATTTCTATATTCCCAGCGACTGCAGCAACAAAATTCTTATGGAACAGAAACCTCCCACAAGCACTTTGCGTATTTCTTGCCGATTAATATTCACTAAATTTAGATTACTGTACATTCGAAAATTTCGCAAATAGTCAAATTCGTATCATCTCTTCCTTTTGTAGAAGCAACTAAAAAAATTTTGAATATAACATATGGACTCATAATAATTAAAACAATGCATAATCGTATATGCGAAAAGATACAAGTTATAAGCATACAACGCTACATGTCTGGTGGTTAAGCAGCACGCTATAGGTGTGAGATTCTTCGCAACTTCAACACAAGAAGCTTTTCCCCTCTCGTTGAAAGTAAATCCTAATTATCTATTTCCTATAAACGACCTTGTATTCATTAAAAATTCCTCACTACGTAGGGAGTTGGTCAGTGTAGTTCTAATACCTACCTACACGACAAATATTTCTGAGGGTAGAAACGCTTTTCGGCGACACTCGCATCTTGACTTTTCGTTTCATTTTGCTACAGATGAAATCCGCCAACCGGAATCCTAAGTTACGTATTGCAACGAGACGTCATTCGTAGTTTTGAACTTTAGTAACGACACACAATGATAAAAATAATAATTAAAACATTAACAACAGCACTGTTTATATATGTATTCCAAAGCGTAAATAGAAACTATTGGCATTATTTTACACAGTAATATGTACTAAATTTATGTACACAGAGCCGTAGTCAAGTATACAAGCTCAAGAATATTCCCCGCCATCATTATTTGCATCCCAGACGTTCGTTAAGAAGACCGGGAATGATTTATCTGTCCTTGCGTTATGGAATTGAGTATTGTTGAGGAATCCTTGACTGCGCAATTCTGTAACGATGCTTAGGAGCTTAGCCGTCCGGGTTCCGGAGGGTCCCCGTAATTTGTGACCGACGTAAGCTCTCAGGACGTTGACGTAGGCAGTTTGTAGCTCCTCCACCTTTGCCGAATCCTCGATATTGGGACGATCTGGAAACGAAACACACATTACATTCTCGTCTCGACAGACACGCGAGGCATACATTGCACACTGGTGAGATTGTGCAACAACGAATTACACGTTGCACACTGGCCAGACATTTTGGAAAATAACCAACAAATATAAAAACCCTTTCCAGTTTTTTCTGCAAGAACTCGTCACTCTGGTCGGTGCTATCCAGCTTTTAATGATACGCACATACAGTAGGTACATAAAAAAACTCACGCCTACAAAATCTTGCCCGAAAACTGAAACACACTTCGCATGGTTCTATCCAACTTTCTACGCTTCTAACTAAACCCACGATGACAAATTGAACGGGACGAGTTGACTGCCTACGCAAGGTTCTTTTCAACGTAGTACTATGTATAAGTATACTGTGCACTAGCCAAATGCTTTCTTTACAGGACAGTGAACACTACTGCACGAGCGCCGAAGATTGAAACGCGCGTTACACAGTAAAAACTTGGCACATCCATTCCTATCAATGAATAAATTACCTGCTGCAAGTGAATATATCAATTCCCAGTAAAATCTCTCACGAAGCGCAATTACTGTACCAATTTTATGGCAGTGCTTCATAGTGTTCGGAATTGCAAAGGGTATCTCTATATGAAGACATCAGTAAAGTTGAAGATTTCGCGAACTCCTTTGACGATGTACCCAGGAATTAGTCACAGTATCTTCCAACTACTAAGCAGGCAAATCGACTTCAACAGTGGTACTTCCCAAAATTAGACTGTATGTGTGATGCTTTTGCATAGGTGTCAATTGCGGATTAATACGTGGTGCCCTGCTAGCAGCACGAACCTGCATGAAGAAACAAACAGTCCATGATTATTAGTCGGTCTCGGTCAATTTATTTCAGCATCCACCTCTTTGGAGATACGCGGTGTTCTCTTCATTAAGAAATTTACATTTGAGGAACAGAGAAGGCACCTGGTTTCACGCGCTTCGAGTAGGGTCGGCTACTGCGTAATGTCAGGGTTGTTTTTATTAATAGCGATGTTACCTCTGTCGTAATACTGTTCCCCTGCCTTTGCTTCGGCAGCTGTCAGTTATGTATCTTCGTCAGCTGAACCGACTTATCGGCTCAGCCAGTTGGTTGTGTGTCCAGAATAGTTTGGCGAATACAAAGTTATTCAACAGTGAAGGACATTGGTTGCATTCCTTTGTCTCCGCCTTCAAGATCTACGAGAGGATGACACGAGCTGCGGCTGATGCTCACCTCTTTACACTGCAGAGTCAGACGCCAACCTAGTCACTGCAGTCGTTCTTTCGTACCCTGATCTGCGAGGGCAGGAATTCATTGTCGGGATTCATATTCGACCACGCAAGCGTTCCAGTCAGTCGTGCATTACGGTATTTTTTGAGATGTCCTTGTTAGCAGCGTAGAGAATCAAGTGTGCCGGGGTTCTTTAGTACTCACACTGAGTTTTATTAGACGTCCATGGGCACCCGGTCTTGTAGCTTTTCGTAATGATAACAATAAATATCTTCACGCTGACAGATCTTACCTGAGAAGACGACAATGGCTGTAAGGAGAGCGTACTCAGAGTTGTCCACTTTCAACTGAGATAAAGATTTGCAGAAACTGAACTGAGCTTCAATGATTTCAGGCAACATGCCAGCGGAGTGATAAGCCTCTCTCTTGTAGGGGAAGTTATTGCCGAATACGATAGAGTCCGTGCCTACGTCATACCGCCGGGCGGCGCGCAGCGCCAACAACTCTTGTGAAGAAGCCTGCACATATAAGGAAATAATAATTATATCATTACTGATGCCACAACAGGTCGCTCTGGCGAAGAGAAAGCAACGCTGCATAGGCAACACGAGACTCAACTCGCGCGGGCCAGCACCGCGAGCAAATTCTGTACGGAGTTCAGAGCCTCTTTGGCTTTTGCCTTGGTGGTTGTGCCATACTGCATGTTGTGGGTTCCCACAAGGAATCCAAGTACAACATTTTTTTAATAATTCATAATTATTACTTTTAGAATCATCACCGGTGTATCACGATAAAACAGACCACGAGATACCTCGGGCTTGTACCTATATCGACAACCAAATGCGCCGCTCGCCCTCGTAGACGCAATATGTTATTGAGAAACAAGTACAAATTACCTACCGCATCCTAAGCAAAGTAACCAGGTGGTTCTGCGTCAGGCCGAGGCGTGTTGCAATCACAATTTCTGGGTCACCGGTGCTACACCAGTGACCTCGCCGCTCACACAATCACATCCCAAAAAGCGGTAACGACGATAGCGACAAGAGTTTCGGCGACGCAGGCAACAGCTCAGAAATATTTATTTTAAGGAATACAAAATCAGTCACAAATATTAAACAAATGAACAACGAGTAACCTCGGTAGCGCAGAGAAAGCAAAACAGTTGACTAAGGCCGGGGCTCCACAGAGAGTAACAAGCGACGCAATGCGATGTTTACGGGAGTCGTGTTGCAGCAATGCGTGCGCGGGTGTCGCGCGGCATCGCAGTTGCGGCGGTGTGGACAGCAGACTGCTGTACCCTCCGTTACATTTTGTCGTGCAACAAACCTGTCGCGTAGTACGTCGTTTGTCTCGCCGGTGGGGTCCCGGCCTTACTTGGAGCTCCTGTCGAGGCGATTGCAAATAAAAGAAAACTATAATATTTTGAAGCCTACACCGCTCGTTGACAGATGACCCTTTCATTACCGCAACTCGGGTAACAGCGGCCATTTTTAAGGTTGCGGTAGCCCGACTGCTTAGCGATTACAACACGCCTCTCATGAAATTAAATAATCGAAATGTAGGGTTAAATTCACGCACCTTGAGCAAAGTAACCTGGTCGTTCTGTGTGAGGGTATCAAACCCTGGAATTCTCTTGGCGAAGTCGACGATGAGCTTCACAGTGACAATGGTCATGTCCGTTATATGATTGAAGCGAATGGTTTTGGTCTTCACGTCGTCAAACGATGTTCTCAACTTCTCTAAATCACCGTCCTGAAGAGAAAAATGTTAGGAATAGTTGGAAATGTTAAAAAGCACACATATGACCAAATTTTGGTGGACAGGTTTGTCCGTTTGCGTATTTGACTGTATAATTATTTGTACCCTTGTCTTAGCGTTTGTCAGAACATAATTCAAAAGTTATGGACGGATTTTCACAAAAATTACAGGAACTGTTATTAATGTCAAAAGGCACAAACGACTAAATTTTAGTTATGATGGTGATGCTTCAGGGCAAATTTGGATTTTCTTTAACATTACCTTGGTTGGTGGAGGTATGCGCTCTCAGAATGCTCTAATTGTTAGTTTATTACAGTTACTGCCAGCGCATTACATAGGTATAGTGTGACACAATTTTCATCATCATTATAATTTTTTTAAATTTTATCCCAACACACTTATTAAAATTATTATAATTATTATTATAATGATGGTATTACTCGATCTTTGTATCTAATGTAACTTTAGTTATAAGCTATTTCTTGTGTACCATATCCCTATATGCATCTAACAAAACACACTATTATTACTACTACTAGTAAATAGCTAAGTACGAGAACTACAGATATTGCACCATACATATATTTATTAATAGTAAGATGTAATTTTTGCATGTATTTAACTATACAATTATACATCTAGAGAATTAAACACAAAAATTATTATTGCATCTGCCGGGGGGCGGCCCCGCCAGGTGTTCCCAAGTTCTGAATAGACCGCAACACCCCCAAGGGCTGAGGAGCCGAACGGGCGTAGGTCTAACTCCGATTCTTGCTATTCCTGGAAGTAAGACAGCGGGCTCCGACTCCTCAGCTCTAGTTTAATAAGTCTCCGCACTTTCGCGCCGGGGGTCTTTCTGGTATTGCGATTGTACAAGAAGAAAGAACCCTTGCAGCTCCAAAAAATGTTTCTTGAATTTTTTTGTATTTTCGCGATTCCTAGTAATTACAAAGAAGCATAAAATGAAGAATAAACTGAACTTTCTATACGTCCCAGCATGATGCTAATTTTTTCCAAAACAACGATAATTATTGGCTAGCCGTGTTACCCGTTACTGATATTCTACCTTGGTAAAGACGTCATCGACTAACACGTTAACGGTCAGTTAGCGAAGCTCATTTGGTTTAAGCTGTCCGGAACATCACACAAGAAGCCTATTTTCGTTGCTTTAATAGTTTTGCAGGTTTTCACACTCCAATGACGCTTGAGACAGCAGAAAACCCTATTTTGCAGAGCAAGATTGAATTCACGTCTATGTCAAGGGCACTAGTTTGTATGTAACACCAGAAACTCGATTTCAGGGTGGTGACATTAATGATCCTGTATAGAGCTCGGGAAGAGCTACTTTTATTATTATAATTAGGGCTTTCCAAGGCATCAAGCACCCAACGGTCGATATCAAAAGCTTACAATAATACCTACCATATATATAACTTACCGAAGAATTCCTTTCATTAGGGACATCATATTCGTCCTGGAAGTACAGGAGTCTGTTGATGGTATTGGCTTGCTCTCCAGTAAGGCTGTATTGGCTGTTGTCAGGCTCTGCCTGCGGGGGACAGCGGAGATAGCATCATTGTTTATCAAATGTCCTTATTACATACAACCTGCTCGCTACTAGTATATGCAACATTAGTTCAAACTGTGGAAAAGTGTTGTTGCCAAACCAGGCAGTGCATCGAGGAGAATATGAGCTTCGACGTACAGGCGGAACACGAGAACGGTTGTTCTTGTGCTGCACCACAGCGCGAGGATACCAAAACAGGCAGTTCTCGTCGGTGCACAGGAGTGAATGCTGTTTTTGGGGTGACACTATCTTCAGGGAGTAACAAATGCCCCCCCACTTTATGAAATCGTCTACATTTTGTCCAGAAATTAACACGAGTCTCCCCACAGACTCAAGGCATTATTATGAAATACGTAACAGACATCGCGAGGTTAGCTGAGCAGCGAGCGTGTTACCCACACGAATAACAAGTATAATGTAAGATCTTGTGAAGCTGAAATTTTACGGCTCCTTTTGTTTCATTTAAGCTCCATCAACAGTACAATTTTACGTTCAAAAATCACAGGCAGAGTGGAGTTACCAAGTAATAGCTAACTAACAGCACGGATTTCCCTTGATGTTTTACGATTTTACCGCTAACAACAACTCTAGTGCTAATGAGTTAACGGCTAAAGATGTTAGGAAATTTCGTAAGGTCCCGTGACGTGTCAGTTTCTTTATTTACATATTTGTTTTTTTTTTTTGGACAAGGAGGGGCAATTGCCCCCCCGTCAGAGCGAACTAATTGCGCCGTACCGCCGAGTGTCGTGCGCTTGCCGCGCTTATCCCTTTACACCCTGAATTATTTTATTTTTAGAGCTATTTTATACTTTAATTTTCAGTGTGACGAATTCGTCACAGTCGTGCGTAAAGGGTTAATACGTAATAGGTACCGCCCTCGCAGCTATAGCTACTCTCTTGAGTGGGTGCACGTACGACCCAACTGATGCAACGGCGATTGAATTTTGAGCCAATGTCAAACTTTACAGAGTGAAAAAAATCTTACCAAAACGGTGGAACTTCGAAAACACAGGTCGTGGTCGCTGTCGTTCATGGGCGCCTTGAGTGTGTTCACGATCTGCGAGGAAAAAGTTAAGAACATGAATTACAACAGCAGTAGAAAACAATAAGGGTCTGAATACATCAACTCTACAAAAACATTTTCAATATGAACAAGGTGATGAATACCAAAAGTGAGGGGAAAATTCGATCGACTGACAATAACTACAAATTGTCCCCGACTTAACGACGGGGTTCTGTCCCGGAGGTGCGACGTAAGTCAAAATCCGACGTAACTATTCATTACTTATATGAAGACCCAATACGTCACTACGATCACCGATCATTAATGACATCAATTAAGCCTGCGCCCAACACCACGATGCGATCGGGCGATCGATTATCGTCATTCGCGCGCCGAATTCTCGAAGCGCCGCAAATTATTTCTATTTATCATTTAATTAAATATAAGAAAACCGCACAGTCTAGTCTGACCTTCAGTGCAATACCTCAAAAAGAGTTATATTCAACAGTAGCGTAACAATACTGAAATGAATGTACACACAATTTTTAATGCAAGCTGTAATATAATAATCCAAGAACAAGTCCCGCCTGTGGAGAAAGATATGTTAAATAAATAAATAAATAAATAAATAAATACTGTATAGTAGATACTCCCTGCACGGTAAGTTACCGAGGTATTCACCTCAAACAACATATACTTGATAGCTTCGGTAGCTGATAAAGATGGAGAGATATATAATACTGTGATACTGCATAGTATATACATACTTTTCTCATAAAAAGAATGACAGTTCAGTTTTGTTATATATTTCATAAACAGCATTTGGATGATTGCTTTAAAGATATTTATGGTTGCAGCATAGGTATGGCATTGTCAGGCCGGAAGAAATCGGATTATTGCGTGCAACAGCAACGTGAAGAAAACAAAGAAAATTTCTGTGCTGCCGAGAGCACAGCCCGGCCTGTGGCAAGCAAAGAACTATCGACCATCGCGCAGACGACGCGTGAAATTTGGCACAGCGTCCCAGTCAGCTGACGCGGGCGTCGATTTGGCACACACGCACGGCGCTCGCTAAGCAACAAATCCAACTTTCTCAGAGCCGCCTTTCGTCCGAACGAAAGAAAGTGAAAACAGACGCGTAGATGAGCATTCCACGGCATGCTAGAAAGGTTACAGAATCACATATAAAACATCAAAATAGTATATATATATTATTTACTTGTGCTATTCTGAGCCTCCATGGAAACTGTACAGGCATTTCAAGAAAAAAAAAAGGAAGAAGTCACGTAATGTCGTCAAAACAAAGACACCCACGCACTGAAGACAGCACAAGGAAACACAAAGCCGAAAAGCGGAGAAAAAAAATTGTCATCAAAAGTAAGAAATAGGAAAGAAGAAAGTAAGCACCATAAACAATACGTCGAGCAGGGGCGAGCTACTGCTTGGACAGTAACAATTCATGGGTATCAGAAATGAGCGTCAAACTACCGATCACAGATGGCTCAAACTTTTCACTTTGAAGTGAAAAGCCAATACATGCAAGTGATTGTAAATTGGCCGACACCTAAGCAACAGTCAGACTTAATCATCACACCCACGTCAGCAAATAGTTTATTACTTTCGTGCTTTTGAAGTGTACTTGACACTGCGATTTTATGGAAGTACAAGCGTTGAAATATTGCAAGAATGATTATATGATCATAAGTTTATATACTTTAGGGGCTAGTGGGAGATCTCGGAACTTGAGTATAGCAAGCTGCAACAGATATGTCCATACTTATCCCATTAGGGCAGTAGTTCTTGACCTATGACGCTTAATGGACCCTCTCCCCCCCCTTCCGAGATCCTTCAAAATATTACTGTGACCTCTACAGAAAAGATTTGAAGTGACGCAGCAGACCATCGCTCGCCTGACAAGGATTGCCGCTCTAACTAGGTATGAAATAGTACACCTTGGTAGCCTAAGTCAGTTACAGAATATGAATATTAAGTACTGTATGTTCTTATCAACGCACACGCGCGCAAAGGGTAACACTGAGGTCACAACCCCCCATTTAAGAGCCGCTGCTGGATGCATACGCTGCAAGCGTGACAGGAAACGAACTCGTAAATAAACTCATCCACGTAACGGTCTTTATAACAGCGGCTGATGATGCCGATGGATGTTATTCTAAGCCTCTATGGCCACCGCAAAAGACGTTTCAGAGAGGAAGAGCAAGGGACCTGTACTATGCCGAGTCAAAAAATGTGGCCAGCACACGAGGTGGTCCCACACACGATCAGTGCATCTAGGATCAGTAAGTCGGGAACTGAGAGGAACAACAAAACGAAGCCCTCAACGATAAGTGCATGACAATGAAACGAAGCAAAGTGGGCAGTAATGGCGTCCCTAAAGCCTAATGAAGACCACAGTACCTAATGGAGCAGTGCTTGATAAATTATCACTAACGGTCATGGACCTCATCTCTTGTAGAACTGTTAGGCTATTAAATACACATCGGTCTTCAATAAGACATTTGATTCCTTATAACTGTCTTGACTTACGGACAGATGCGTTCTCTCCTGCAGGGACTGCATGGAGGGACTCATCGGTTCAGTAGGACTCATGACGGAGCTGGGGCTACAGTCCAGTCTCGGGCTGGCGACGCTCTTCGACTTCTCCGACTCTCGGGACTTCTTGTTGATCCTCTTCAGCTGGCACTGAGACTCCGGAATTACGCCTGCACAGTCCGAGGGTTGGGAACAAATTGAAGAATGCCAGGAGAAACGTGGAGCCCATGCACGCGTCAACGCGCATGGGAACAGCAAGTCGGGAAAGAAGAGGAAGAACAGAACAAAGTATCATCAGTGAGAGTATGAAGATGGAAAGAAGAAGCAAAGTGGGCACGAAAAACAGACGTCCCGAAAGCCCAGCTCATGGCTAAGGTGATCTATACAATCCACCTGGGGACGCTGTTCCCATTAACATAGGATGGGCGAATCTAACTAACCTAACCCTATGGCCCATCATATGTCCCCCGAGGTGGTACACTTGAATATTTATCCTTGGATACAACATTAATCGTATTACATAATTTTAGTAAGTCTATCTCTGTTTCAATATACTTTTGCTGAATACAATAATTAATATAGCTTTCCGATTAATAACAGCATAGGCACCTGCAACTAAACGTTCATCATTGGAAAAATTATAGTTAAACTATTGTTAAATTTATGTTTATTTACGTTGTTATATTCGTGGGTTGGATAAAACACAAAATAACCAGGGGTTAAATAAAGTAATGCAAAAGTAATGCAGTGCCTGCAGACACTCTTGAGACTTTACAAACAAAACTTTCAACAAAAAGAATATTTCGAGGCTCAACAACAGATGAAGCTTTTCTTTCTAATATCTCTCCAATATCTGTTTCTCTAATATCTTTCTAATACGTCTCTGAATAGCTCTCTAATATTTCTCTAAAATCAAGCTAATATCTCTCCATCTCTTCAGTATGCCTCTAGTATCTCTCTATGCGTAGCTACCAATTTATGCGACTGGGCCTAAACTCTTGTTTGAACTTTGGTTGTTTTGTGCTAGTAAATGTATTTGTGAACCTATTGTGTTCGTAACAAAAAGTAGTTTTATTATATAGGTAGACCTATGTCTCTTTGGATATTTCTCTAAATGTCTCACCAATATCTCCCTATAATATCGCTCTAATATCTCTCTGAGACCCAACTATTTCTCTCATATGTCTCTACAATCTCTCTAATAGCACTCTAATTACGCCGGCACCACACTATAGAATCGCACGCACAGCTTGATGCGAGGATGTGTAGCTTGTGCGTCGTTCATGCTACCGATTTTTAATTTGCATCAGAACAACGTGCGAGCCGCACATCCTCGCATCAACTTGTGCAAACGACTGTACAGTGTGGCTACGGCATAAGAGGGGCAATATCGCCTGGATGACGAATATAAAGGAAAGAAAATTGGACACAGGCACGCTCCTTATTAAAAACAGCTTGCATTGAAAAAAAAACCTTACTAACACGAAACTTGCTTTGCTCTAGCAACGGAATAGCTATGGTAATGATAAACTACTTAAAACTATCAAACATGGAAAAAGAGACAATCCGAGACACTAGTCAGATTTCATTTTCTGTTCAGATAGACAACTATTTATCTTTCATACAGTTATCCACAGACCATTTTCAGGATCATCCTGTTCTTAGTTATGTCATAGTTAGGAAGTTTAAGCCTCCGTTTCCGAGCAGAACTATATCACAGAAGAAAGAGCAAGTGACATATAGTATGCCAAGAGAAACGGGGAACCCATGCACTAAGGTGTTCCCACACAGGATCAACGCGCATGGGAGCAGCAAGTCAGGAAAGAAGAGGAAGAACAGAATAAAGCATGGGCATGTAGGAGTATGAAATCGGGGAGGAAGCAAAGTGGGCACGAAAGAGAGACGTCCCGTAGACCTAGCTAAAGGCTGAGGTAACCTACACCACGGGCCCCTGGGGTAACGATCATCCTGTTCTTAAACTGGGACATAGCTCGGATTTTGATGTAATTTGTTACTAATTTGGGCTATAATTTTGTCCTTGAAGTAGGGCATAACGTACAATACAATATTTATATCTTCTCATTAATACTATCAGATAATACAGCGTAAGCATAAACATGACAACTCGAACTTTTATTTCTATACTTACATTCTTCCCTCATGCCAACGTCGACACATTTCTTAAACCTGCACTCTTGACATTTCCGCCTCATATACATGTCCATCTCGCACTGCTTGCCGTATTTACAGATATATACGGCCTTCTTCGTGATCGACCGTCGGAAGAAACCTGTAATACAAAGATATTTCAGGTCGAGTTACCATGCAAGGAGAACTTACATACCTACTATTCAGTGAGAAGGATTTGGCTTACTCACTTCCTAGACTCTAAATATTGTACAAAATTTTAAATTGGTAAAGAAACTGAAAAACAAACATTAACGACACTAAATGAAAATGTAACTAAACTTTCTAGATTCTCCATATAAAGGATGATTAAATTTGGCAGCGAAACCCAGAAGAACTTATGGACAATTTCCATGAGTGTTGAGTCGAATTGTCCAAGTCCTACTCTGAATCTTGAGCCCAGCAAATTTCCAACTCCGACTCCTTACACCCCGAAAATGTCCTACCGACTTCGACTCCTTTTTTTTTTAACAGAGTAAACCCATCTCCACCGACTGCGACTCCTGACCCAAATAATAGCCGACTCCTCTCAGGCTAGTTGGCCAGTATCTGCAGCACAAACTAGTGCGTGTGGAGTTCTCAATTCGGGGCACGGTCTAGTTGACTTTACTTCTCCTGCCGACTCTGCAACCCTGCCGGACAGCATGGAATTGGGTGGAGACACAGGAAAAGCTATTTTCCAAGGTGCAGTAGGGCAGCAATTATTTTTTTCTAGCTTGCCTTCTTCCTTTGACGAAGCAGTTCTCGCTCAAGCGCAATACATTTCGATATAAAATAATATAGTGAGCACTCTACTTGGAAATAAACTTTTGGAAGCGTAGAGTTTCTACATCGAAAAGGTTGAGATGAAAGCCGAATGAACGACAAAAATCCCCAGCATTTTACGACGATATCTACCTGAGAAAAGCCGCGCTTGCCACATGAACTGTAATTCTTCAGCACCCACGGGTCCATTAGATGCCGTAAAGATTTAGCTTACAGATACAAGCGGAAACAAATTTAAAGGGATAAGAAGGGTTAGCAGATACGCTGCACACACGCAAAGATGCAATAGAATCGTCCATGACTGTTTAAAATCAAACCACATTCAGGGAATTGTAATAAAAGACAACGGGTGCTGCTCCAACAATGACAGCCGAGGCAGAGATCAATTTGGAATCTCTGAATTGAATAGGCAGCAATTGAAGTCAGTAATATTACACTGCACACTGAACGCTCTGACGTTCAATTCTTTCCATGAAAGAACGAATACATTTCGCTTTCAATGAATGACCTTGGCAGGTGCACAATGGCCTACACTAAATGAAAAATGGGAAATAGGTTTGTAACGTTCGAAGCTCGTCCAAGATATCTGTAAGGGATTTATTGTACCAATAAATTTTTTTACTACGAAGGTAGTAGATTATTCAAACTAGAGCATTCTGAGAACACAGACCTCTGCCAAGCAAGGCTACGTTGACGAAAAATTCAAGTAGGTCCTGAAACTAGGGTTACCATTTAATCATAACTAACATTTGGTCATTTGTGCATGTGCCTCTTGACAGTAATAACAGCTTCTGAAAATTTTTGAAGATCCGTTTGTAACTTTTACAGTTATGCTCTGATAGACATACCTATTGAAAAACATTAGTCAAACATACAAACGTACGAACCGATCATAACAAAAATTGGGGCATTTGTGTCTTTAACATTTCTATAAATTCCTACAAATTTCATAAAGATCCATTCATAAATTTTTGAGTTATGTTACTAAAATAAAAAACACTTTGACAAACAGTAGTTAAACACACAAACTTATAAACCGATCATTACTAAAGTTGGTTATTTGTGTCTGAAGATTTGTAAAAATTCCTGTAAATTTCATAGAGATCCGTTCATAGCTGTTTGGGTTATGTTACTGACAAACATAAAATCAAACATAGAAACAAACACACGAAAGAAACAGATCATCACAAAAATTTCATTATTCGCTCTTCGTAACACGAACAATTCATGCAAATTTCACGAAAATTCGCGAAAATTCGTCCATAACTTTTTGAATTACGTTACCAAAAAAGAAAAAAAAGAGGCAGAGAAACAAACAGACGATAGACCGGATCATTACCAAAAGTTAATCATCTGTTCCCCAAAAATGCCTAACAATCTCTGCAAATTTCATAAATATCCTTTTCAAACTTTTTTGAATTATCCTGGTGACTGACAGACAAATTCTACAGAAACATAACTTCCTTGGCGGAGACAATAATAGTCATATCCGTATAATACATTACCAAAGCAAAGTTTCCTCTTCAATAATACCATACCCACCCATGTAACACTGAACTAATTATGCACGATTTCCAGAACAGTGATACTCGGCCAACACTATCCACATGAATAACAATAAGCTGACAACTAAGGTAATAAATATTTATTTTCTTTAATATATTAAATACAGAGAAATCTCTAGTTAATTACTGAAAATGCTTCACTAAAGTACGTTTGTTTGCGAAGACGAAAGAAGATCGTTTTTTTGTACAAAATATACAAGCACTACATAGTTAATGTAGCAATAAGTTTACCAAGAAGTAAGTTAGTTATCATAACTCTGAGTGCGAACTACATTTAGTATGAACTATCTTCTCTAGCCCTTAAAATCTAATGTTTCAGGCCAAAATATTTGGTTTTAGTGCTTGCAACTAAAACGTTTATACGGTAGTTACTATCTAACTACAAGTAAATTTTCAAAGTTTCATGAACACTATGCTAATTACTTCAACTTCAAGACACAACAAGGTGGTCCAAATAGTGCTATTAGAAGCCTAGCTGGCAGACATAGCAATGATCGTTCATGTTTCAAGCATAGAAGCCATTAATGCTTATAAGTGGAAATACATGTGTGACCACTATGAACAGATGCACAAATTTTAAGTAGGACCACTACGAACACCTACACAGGGAGGGGAGGGGGGAACTGACCTTTACATCCCTCACAGGTGAGGGCATTGTAGTGGTACCCGGACGCTCGGTCACCGCATACAAGGCACAAGTCCTCCTGCTGCCGAGGGGCGGGACCCTTCTTCTTCTTGGTGTCGGGGCCGAGGGTCATGCCTGAACAGCTCGCCATGGTTGCAGCCTCATAGCCGGACAATATGGAATTGGGTGGAGACACATCGTCCCGACCTGAAATGAGACGAACCAAGTTAGTGTTGCCAAAACTGAGCAAAAGTATAATTTAGAGCGGACACAGCAAAATACAAATAAGAAAAAAAATCCTTTTCAAGAAACGAATGAAAAGTTTGCAGATATTATTACTGGGCCGAGACCCATCGAGCTGACCTGAACAAGACAAAGCATGTTGGTGCTATGAAAACTTAGCAAATTTTAAGTTCACTTGACAGGTATAGCTTGAAAAAAACCGAAAAAACTGAACATGTGTAGTCCAGGAAAAAGAATATACCGTACCTACGCGTTCTGGAGTAAGCTACAACTCTGAAGCAACAAGTTTGAAATGGAAACGCACTAACTAGACAAAAAATCACCCTGCAAAATTAGTCAAACCTTGATTAGAAACGCACAGTCTCAAAAGCGAGAATTATGTTACATAACGAGCAAATATTTAAACAACACAAAATAAATACAATAAAAAATATACATAATTGAATTGGAAGTAATCCGAAGCACATTGTCCCGAAAAGATATTTATGCTTCGCATTCAACCAAAACTCGATAATGTGTGTGTCATCTGAAAGAAGAGTCCAACCCCTAAAAAAATGACACAAAGACATCAAAACTAGCAGAGCACAACCGCTGCTTACATTATTTTCTTTCGAGGATCAGAAAATGTCCGTTTCGAGCGCAAAAGAGCACCACAATAAAAAAAAGCTTTAGGGTTACTGTACTACATATGCTGGACTCTGCAGTTGCGGAGCACAACCGCAGGGTAACAAATGCGTCCATCAAACGACGGCCCAACGAACGGAAGCTGCGGAAGCAATGGCAGGAAACCAGAAGCACTTAGCAGCTGTCAGGGTGGACCTGAGCTACTTTCTTTGTTCTTCCCGAATTACAGCGCGAAGTGTTCACGAATTAACTGTTTTCTGGGAGCGTACGTATACTCGTAGGTGTTATACCGACAGCCGAGGCTAAGACATGCACTGTCAGCACGATTTTGCTTATTTATCATTATTCTCTCGTAATTCAGAGAATCAATAAAGGTACAGTATTGATCAATAGTACCTATAATATCGCTCATTAGGTACTGATGCAATGCACAAAAAAAAAATAAATAAACTGATCTCTAAAGTTACGCACAAATACAGGAAATATCGCAGTATTCCTACCTGCGAGCCTGCACCGCACCCCCTTGTTTGGTCTCCGTCAGGCAATAAAATTTGCCGCCAGCATTGATACATTTTGGATCGTTTGTAGCCAGGGCCATGACGGATGGCTTTTAGTAATGAATTATTGTTGGATTGTTACAACAAAGTGTATGCGAATAGCTCGTCACAAACAGCAGGGTACTCAAGCGTTAATAATAGTTACAGCAGCCCGCCATTGAACGGCGCCATTGCAATTAAATCTGTGGGCAGCAAGAACTCTTTTTTTTAGATTTTTTTCATACAATAATACACTCTAGTCGTAGAACAGTGTCGAAAAATGGACATGTAATGAGTTTTTTTTATCGTGAAATTAAATAGAAGCGCTTGTAAGATTCTACGCTAATCAATTGATGTAGACAGATGACCAGGTAGCGTTCTTGTCGCAATGCACAGTACAACACAAGCGCTGTCGGGCCGTTCGCCCTTCGGTAACGCCCAAGAAAATGCGCGGGGTACACCGACCACATCACGACGAGCTGGAGGATGCAACATCACACAGCAAAAGTACAGGAAAAACTGTTGCCCGTAAATTTCACCGTCGACGCCATGAAACGGAGTCCACGAAAGTTACCGTATACACTCGTACAACTGCCTCAAATCAAAAACATTCATTCTTTGAATTTCCACTTGGAAGCGCTCAGCACCAGCATGCAACGATTAAGAATCGTTTGCACGCATTTATTACATTTCTTGTATTCGACATATTTGCACACGCAGAGAAATTGCACACACAATATTTTTGGTAGAGTGGATAACTAGAGTAAAAGACAACACAGAACTCACATGAAATTCTAAAAATTATCCTTCTCGGCAAACTCCGTTAGCATCTGAAGGAAATTGCTGATTGTTCCGCAGCCAAAGCACAGTACCTACCGAGGCGAATTTAGCACTCATCGCTCAACGTCTCGTCCTTAGTGCCTTGTATTTTACTCCAAGATCGTATCATGTTTATGTCGCGAGCTAATATTGGAGGGCGGAGTGCACCTCAACGCAAACACGACACGCGAACCTTGCTTTGCAGAGATTTCTTTGGAGGGGAGGGTGGAAGCGGAGGGATGGAGGGCTATTGTACAAACAAGGGCTGATGCAACAAATACGTTGCGTGTGGAAGTGCGGTCAAGATATTTGCAAATGAGCCCACGACCGAATCATATCAAGACATTAAAATTAAGACCGTAGTGTATTTGTTGTATCTAATTTTTCCATTCATTTTCAGCTACGCTTTGAGATACGACAGTTTTAGAGTAGCAGGCTAGTAAATAAGGCAAAACAAAGGGCGCATATATATAACAGATAGCTACATCTCTTGCGTATGGACATACACACGAATATTCCTAGCCAACTCGAAAGACAGATACAAATTTTCTACCCTAATCTTTGATATACGGGATGGAAATTGGTAATACTGTGCTGAGGTGGCTTATCGTGATTACTAGTTTACACATTTTAATTCGAAGATCAAGTACGTAGGAACAATATACTGTACTGTAGGTATGTTCAACATCACAATTAAACGACCAAGTGCAGCAACTGTGAAAGAGTGCAGGTGCATTATCCTACCTGTATATTTTCATTCTCTTTGCCTTCATCTTAGAAAACAAAAGCTACGATAATTACAGCAAAGAAATAATCAAAGCTTGGCATCACTCTCAGACTTTTCGTGAAAAAGAAATAGATCTTAACTGAATAACTATTGGACAAGACTAGTGCAAGGTACAAAACCTGACGTTTACTAACATAAAGAATGGAACGAAGAGAACATATTATATATACGAGTAAAATACAGTAAAGCATAAACAAATTACTTTTAGAAATAAACAACGCTACCACAGTTTCCATGATTACATAAAAATAAAAATTCAGGTCGAATACGTTGAAGATATCGAAGACTCTGAGTACATTCAATGTCAATATATCAAGGGATAAGATTGATCGACGATCGTGCAATAATAAATGTTATACATTTATAAATATCGAACATTAAATCTCTTAGAAAATTGATGGCTAGAACCGAATAATTAATCAAGACTGCGTTACATGTTCTGCGGACATTAAAATAATGAGAAAATAGTAAAATGAAAGCTGCAGCCGAGAATGCATAAGTCTTTCAGTGTTTTGATCACTTTTAATGAATCTCTTTATTGTTCATATAAGGACACCAAATTAGTGAAAAGCTTAGCTAGCTTCTTTACTTGTTTTCTTCCTCAGACATCTAAATAATACCGATACAATGACAATGGTAATAGCTCATAAAGGGCCGGAGCTTAAGTCTCGGCGGCGCTCTAGGAATGGGCTTGTTGGTCCGTCTACTGCCAAGCTTTCTAATCTAATTTAAATTTTAACACATCAAGTAGCTACATCGTAACTATTTATGCTGAACAGTTGTTATTTAAAGTAGTGTTACACACTCAAAATCCTCTTAATTAGCATAAATTTTACGCTCTGACGACGAAAAAATCCTGGATGTGGTGAGCCGTTATAACCCTGAAAGTTCGAATTATTCTTATCTGGAAATTTCTTACCCTATACAAACAGGAAATTTTCTGATTGTAGTTGAAACAGGATATTATATAAGTTTCACATAAGCTTTTATGTGGGAGATGGAGTGGGTTGCGACTTCATAGTACGGTATTTAAGTTCCTGGATTAGGTAACGCATTTGGTACGTATTTAATTAGTAATTTGCGTAGAAAAAGCTATAAAGAATCCTGTTTGATAACTCATTTAAATAACTGTTTACGCATCATCGGGGCGTGCATAAAAAAACAACAATAAAAATAATAGGAGTGAATTCATATAATAAAGAAACAAAGCACGTAAACTATTGAGAATTGTGCTCACTTATATAGTAGTCGTAGCCAACTATTAGACCTACACAATTAGTACGCTCACCCACATTTTTGGTACTTCACTCTAATATTTTGACTGATAAATTGGCCGCTTTTTTCGGATGTTCTAACGCACCTCGTTCGATGATGCTTGCATAAGTTACTCAAATGGGGTAGTGGTAATAGGAACTCATTTCTTTTAAGCTCTCTTGAACAAATCGCTGATTGGTTGTTAAATGAGTTATCTAATGAAGTAACTCAAATATAATAAGTTGCTTAAAAAGTAATTTAAATCAGTTATTTGATACGTTACACAATAAGTAACATAACACACCTATGATAAGAGCTACTTCATCATGAATAACTAAATGTTTTACGAAGGTTACTTATCCCAAATGTTTTGGAAGTTACATAGTCCCATAGAATAGTGAACAATAATAGACTGACAAACCCGACTACTGGAAGAGATCTTTAGTTTGAGAGAGAATAGGTTGCTTCGATGCATCTAATATGTTACTCAAGTTGGGAGGTACCTGGAATATTCTCAACTATGCCACCCAATGGTTAATTGTCCACGTATTAGATTAGATCAGATTAGATAGGCGGCAGTAGACGAACCAAAAGGCCCATTCCCAAAGAGACACCGGGACTTACACCCCGGCCCTCTATGAGCTATTGCCATTACCAGATAGTGAGCAGGTTAGCTGCTTAAAGTTCTTACCTAATACGTTAACCAATGGCCCATTCAATAGTTACTAGTATCACCAAATACCTTACCAATTGTTTACGTAGTTAGATAAATTAATAGACATAGCTATGTTAATTAACAATAATTTATCGGATAGGTTAGTTTTTAGTTTTACACAGGAATTAAATAAGTACACATTGTATGTGTATTGTACCCATTAAATAAGCACCCATTGTACGTGGGATTGGCAGTGCAGTCGACTCCAAGAATGGACAACTAATTTTTCCAAGAATGCGATCCGTATAATTAATAGCCAATAAATTATTTCGTCCAACATGGAATTTATAAAAGGACAAGATTAAACCCTTGCTGTTGTATGTGGTGCCATTTTCATAATAATCCGTAATTGTTCAGCATTTTATTGGTTTATTTCCTTCTGTTTCCGTCGTCACAAGTCTATTCTTCTACGTATTTTCAACACTTCAGGTAACGACTTCAGAGAGGCCAATGTCCCTACGAGTATTAAATAACGTTAAATTGGTTATTTCCGTCACCGCCTTTATTCTTCCACGTAATTAGAGTAGCTGGGATGAACTGCATAATGTAAATGAGGAGACAAGGCGTCTTATCTTAATAACTATAGGGACATATAGGTACTTATTACTGCAGGAGTGGACAACTGAGATATTTAGGATTTTCGGGAACGAGCGGCGACGAACGGACGGAATGACGTGATGGACAAACAGGCAGCTGTAAGGACAAACTGACGGGTTTACGGACAGAAGAACAGACGTACTAACTGTCAAATGGACACTCGCACGTTCGGACAGACAATAGGATAATATGGTGAAGGAATCACTAACGAACGAAAGAAGTACTACGCTAACTACATCTACGCGACGGATAAGGTCAGTTACCTCCGAACCTGCAAAAATTAAGAATTTACAAAAATTAAATAAATAACCTAGCAAAAAGCTGGCACTTCAGCGGTAAGCCCAGACCGCATGAACGTCAAACTAAGAGGATTTTGGTGCCAGCCTCCACGGGATTAAACTAATGGCATCTTTGAGTGAGGATTTGTAAGGCATAATGAATGTAAAAGATTATATTCATGTCATAGTGTAGGCTCAGCAGCAACATGCGTCGTGGTGGAGTGTCAAATACTCGTGTATGATGAAAGTCATCGTTGACCACAGGACGAAGCTGCCAAAAAATTGAACGCGAAAAATGATAAATTCATACGTAGCATCCAGTTGGCATACAGGTACACCCTCTCTCCTCCTCTCCCTTTGAAAAATGTGTACACAGTTCATCTAAACCTCACACAACAAAACGCACAAAAAATACAGAAAACTTACAATTCACATCATACAAGCCCTATGAAGCGTACCCCTTAGAGAATATAATTTATACCTGCTAATATACAGAACACTTGGATAAGGTGAGGTGTTCAAAAACAAAAAAAAAAAAAAAAAACTGCAGAGTGCGCAGGACAAACAAGAGAAGAAGAAGTGCGATGCAAGGAACCTGTTGCTGTTGCCCTAAGGTGTAAGGCTGCTCTTATAGAGCAGGTTTTAAAGTTAGAGCTTCGTCATGAATGCGAAGACGCTGTTGGTTCACACCCATACAGTGACAAAAATAAAAGGGAGGACGTTAACCTGTGAAGGGCATTACTTGTACAAGGTAAAGTATATTAATTGAACATTTGCACAACCATATAACACACGACAGTAAAATATAGCAGTTCAAGTTTTCAACTGTTTTGTTTCATTCACAGACTATATTTTTACATCGGCACTGAGTCATTATAGAGACTGTAATCACTATTTTATTACATTTGCACTGTATTATTTCGCACTGAAGTATCATGTGAAACATAATTGCCTCGGGAAATCTTACACCATTCCCTTGCCAATACGGAACCCGATCGTCCTCTGCTCGCCTATTTTGAATAAAATTGACCCTTTATGACTAATGTATGGTAGCCCGGATAGACTTTTTTGCTTTTAGTGGTATCAACTGATACTATTACTAATTAGCCCTACTATATGTATCGACTAGCTTTAAATACAATGAGGAACTGTGCAGTTCAAGCACAGCGATAGGGTTTTAATACACAATAAATATAACTAAATTTGCATTTTCTAACTCTGCGCAATGCTTGTCAAACTACACTCGCCACCTCACTTCGTCGATAGCAGCAGACGCTGCAGAACAAAGAAAACAAGAGGCAGCACAAAGTGCGGCCCTTATCAACTTTATCTCAACAATCCCGTCAAGATTTATTACAGACTTACATGATAGGGAAGGCAAGAATAAAAGTGCTGTTCTCACCAACTGTGCACCGGCCGTGGCGACACGCTGTAAGTGTTACAATGTAGAAATAACCCAGCTGTTACTTATCATTTCTCCCAGGGCAGCTGTGCTTCAAGAAGACACTTGTTTTAAGCATATTTAGGGATATTTATACATTTCAAACATAGTTTTTTTTTTCACTTTTTGATTGACATTTTAGGACTTTGGAAAAGTTGGTGGTGAAAGATGACGTCATTCGAACTTCAGAAGCGGTTAAAAGGTGAAAGAAAAATACATCTTCGATCAACATCATATTTAGAATTAAGTAACATAAGTTTGGTTTCCTCTATGCAATACAGATGGAACCTAGTGAGATTAGCTATGCTTTAGTGACCTGATGGGGTTGTTTTGGGTTTCTCGAGGGTTACGTAACCTGGGTTACGCGAGACATAATATATTTTGATAACCTAGACAGTCAATTTTTTTTAGTTTGGCGAGTGCCAGAGCGGGAAGACTAACTTCGGAGTGCAGTGCTCAACCCCAGCAAACACAACAGCACAGCCTGACACTCAGACAAGACTCACCATTTGCTCTAAGGTGAGAGGGACACAGGATACATCACCCATTACTAAATCTGACGGTGCGGACAACTTTGTCCGTTTTTCGCACTTTAGGCCGTAATATCAGAAAAACCCAAACTAATTTCGGGTAAGTTGGACTTTTTTCGGGTTTAATGTCGGGTAGGTTAGGGAGGCAAGGACTGTTTTTTTTTTCATAAGAAATTTTCGGGTGCTGTCAATTTTAGTACAGGGTGAGATGGGGTTAGGGGACTTGGACAGCTGCAGGGCAGTTGCTGAACATATACGGAACACCAGCAGACTTACAGGCTTCAATAGCATTTCGCAGTTATAAAAAATATTGTAGCAAGTACATGCAGCAAGTTATGACTACAAAAATTCCATGGCCGGTGATGCTTTCGTGGATGTTTTATTGTAATGTGTACATCGGTAAAGAGAACATATTTATTACAACTAGAGCACCAGTCCGTTAAATCTGACATGATAGATAGACACTTACAATAGCAACTCTTGATCTTCCATGCTCGTGCCAAACGTTTTGCTATGGATAGAACCAATGATGCAGAACTGGTAGGCACCTACAGAGACTCTACGGGCAAAAATACCGCTGTATAATTTAGTAAACACCCCGGCAGTTAACACGAAGTTTTGCAATAGGCGTGACCGTACGAGTCCAGGACCGGTACAATTTTTCACTTCAGTTTCAAAATTTCGAATCCTAAAGTGAAGCTCGTGCAAGCCGAAGAATTACCATCGATTTGAATTCTAACTCCATACATTTTAAGCTTGACGTGGAACACGTAACATATACGGAAGGAAGAAAAAGGAAGGAAGCGCAGTGGGCACGACAGAAACATGATCCAAAGGCCTATAGGTAAATTATGGTCTTCCGGGGACGTGACTCTGTGGTCAATTAATGAACTGCATGAAGGCGTTACCGATGGTGAATATAAAGGAAATATGGTACCGATGAATCTGATAATAGCAGTAAATGCGGGTAATTCTATCATACATTTACCCTAATTTTTTGGAAAAGGTCCGTCCCCCCAAGTGAAGAATGCACAGCTACAACAACTAGCAGAAAAAATTAATGGAAAAACAGGCCAGTGCTGTTACCCGGCGGCGATTTTCATTACCTTATTTTCCGAATGATACCATTACCAATTTCTACAAAATCTGACAATAGAAAAAACCAGATGGCAGTCCCCGTTGGCGTCCCTGTTGCTGAGTGAATGCGAGTGCGCAGGGTACGGACGTGGTTGGTCACCCAACTCAAGTAGCAGCAGCAGCAAGAAGAAGAAGAAGAGCGCAGCACTACACGGGAGCGGTGGTGACCTTGAAACGACCGCTTTTTTGCTCCCATTCGAACGATGCCCCGAGAGAAGCAGCACAAAACCAATCCGGCGGCACTGGCTAACCGGGGCGGGGTTACTGCATAACGTTCGTTGTGCCGGAGCTCATTAGCCCTTGAGATACTTAAACAGGCACTGAGTAACCATATTTGATCACTCACGAAACGAGAGTTTCTTTTACTACTCAGTTTTATAACAGCAGTGAGAGCGACAATGGTTGAAAACGAAGAGCAAGAATGTCCTAACTGCTCACAATCCTGTTTCTTGTATCCATTATTCGATCACTTAGTAGATTCATTTTCCATACTTATATAACATAATATCGAGAAAGGGTAAAGCAGTTGTTGGTACAGGAAGGTAGGACAACTTTCCTGCACATAGAGGCAACCGCTCTGCACTAGCATTACAGTGTTCTATTTGAGTCTGAAAAATGAGGCTAATCACATAACGGTAAACGATGGCATGAGCTCGGAGAGGGCCGAAGCCTGTACCTCGACCTCTTCCTGGGAATGGGCCTGTTGGTCTGTTTACTGTTATCTAATCTAATCCCATGACGTTCAAAGAATTTTATTATGCACCCGATTAGCAAATAATGTTTGTTTCCTTTAGTAGTTTCGAAACAAACACACACACAAAAACAATCGCAGATGAAACCGGCGAGGAAAGAATCCTACGCTACGTATGTGAAGAAACATCTACGGCAGAGCGAGGCTTCACAAAAAGGTAAAGTCAACTTTGACCGCACCCTCAACGGGGTAACCCACATGCACTGATTTGTGCTGTGAATATAGGCCCACTGACCCCAGAGGAGTAAGTGCGGCTGCAGTCGACCACGGGTCATCAAGAACTATGGCGCCAATTTGACGGAAGATTCAAATGACCCGTAACCCCCGCTCCCTCATCTTTGAGGAAGGTAAGTTCTACCACGGCGCACTGCACCCTCACAACACAGCTGTACGTACAACTGCAGTTGACCAATAGGGTGTACGAACGTGTGACAATTGTGTAATGTAGGGCAGGGAAGGCGGTACACGAGCAAAACACTGAATCATATGAAATAAATAGTGCTATAAGTACAAATAGGTCGGATGATATTATAGTTATCGTGAGACACACGATATACAATTAATGACATGGGGAAAGTAGACTATATGTCAGATACCCTTTGCTTTCTCACACGGTTTTGTTTTTTTCCCAACGGTAATACGGGCGTTATAAACACTGAACAAATTCAATTGGTTCCGATACAGCAAGCGGCCTACCTTAGACTACACATGCGTTAAGTTATTTGAGATTAATTAAGAACAACTTCGGTTCAGCAAGAGTAGATGCATAACTCAACTTGTAGGCATACACATTATTACACCTAAATCTCAGGTAGACATTACAGGCACTACACACATATACTGCATAGTAAGGGCCAATTTTAGTGTACCTATACTCCCAACGGAGCCTGTACCAGCCCAAGGCAGCATACCCGGCCCAGCGTCACGTAGAACCGAATCAAAGTCTACGTCCACAGTACAAACAATGGCAGGCGAAGATGCTGTGACGTCAAGAATTGCGCCACCAACTAGCGTTCCGGAGTTGGATGATGAAACCGAACCAACTAGGCCTCAGCGGGTCCGGTCTACGTACCCTGAAGACGCGAGGCGGTATTTGAAGAACGAGAATTCTAGCCGCTAGACATAGAAGACAAGTAACTTTTCATGTTCATCTTTCAGAATACAAGGGGAAGGCGGTATTTATGGAGTGAGAGCCGTTCTAAATTCTGGAAGCTAAACCTCAAACTTTAGTATATCCTCAGATTCATCTCGCAGGATCTATAATTTTGAAAATTTTGACTTTCCAAGAGCGTAGTTCCCGCGTTAACAGCTTATCGTACCAACCTGAGATTTCTAGCAGCCTATTTTTTGAAAAATATTTACTTTCCAAAGAAATAGTTAGCGTTATAGTACGTCGAGACGCGGAGATTGCTGCCAAATTGAATACTTTAACCTTCCACCCCCACTCTAAAGGTTATTGTTTTAAATTTTATTGAGATGTATCATTCCTTTGGCATAATAATACAGATATGAATTTGTATCCCGTTTGATACGCATTTCAAAAACTTTGCTGTAGGGAAGCTAAGACTCACTACTTATTGCATGAAATCTAGCTTTAAATTCCATGCTGCACTAAAGGCTTTGAAGCAAAACTAAACCTTTTGCAAAAAACAGGAATGTCAGGGAGATGTTAGATTATCCAGCACGAACAGTGAGCACTACAGCGGTGACCCGACATATCATATTTATCCACATCCGGTAAAGAAGAATTCAAAACGGGTTCTCAAAAGATTTTCCGTAACGAGTTCTTTACATTTTATTTCCGAGAAACATACTCGATTACTTAACCAATACAGATTTATCGACACGTAACAACGAAATCACTTTCGACACAGGTTCGTAGATAAATAGAGCATAAATTATACGAGCATAAAGAGTTGATATAGCGGCCAGCGGTTGTGTCCAACAGCTGACGGCTCTGGAAGCATAATTTCAGCAGCAAGGCTATGATGTTTTATTGCACGAAGCCATGGATAATGGGCGGGGTATAATGCAATTCTGAGGTGTGCGCCAGCAGCACTCAAAGTGGACAGTACCACCCGCCACATGGACGCGGCAGCAAGCCTCGAAACCGAAACGATTAGGAGCAATGAATGGATACCGAAGTATCCAGAACGGCGTCTTTTTGCTCATAATGAGTGTGGGATCCACGTGTCTCCTGAAGGCCATGGTGTATGTATCAGGAGGGTAAGTGTGGAGGAATTCAGGAATTCACATGGAAGCCAAGAGGCGCCAGCGCAATAAGAGTTTGGAACTGAGTGGTTCAGCCCAACAGTAAACACACAATCCGTAACTCTGCAACCCAAGGGAGTAACTCTTCTGCCGCGAATTAATTCAAAAGAACACTGCGTAGCTGGGTCAAAGCATACCGCACGCAGCTTCCATGTGCCTCTTTCCCCCAATTACAAGAATCCAGTTCCAAGAAGCGGGGGCAGGGAGTGGGATTAGCGTCAATTATTGCGTCACGACAGCCAAGAAAGGCCAATAGAAGTGCGCAGCGCTGAGTTGCTTGCGGGCGTTGACTTGATGACTGTTGGCCGCCGCACTGCGACGCCTCCACACGCGCCGCGTCCAAACTTTAGTCATTTGGAAAACAGTTGTATTGTAATATAATAAAAATGGGGACGCAATGTATTTACGTACTCATCATAGCAGTACGAACCCGAATCCTATTTAACGCTTGCTACATTGTAATATTAAATTCGAAACCACAACCACGAACGGTGAGGAAGTGTCTGAGCAACTTCTTCGACGGTATGCCTGCCAGGTGCACTGGAGAGCAAATTATCAAGAGGGAAAAGTAGCAGCCCCCCCCCCCCCTTCCCAGGATTGCTCTCCCTCCAGGCCACACGCTGGCTTCAGCCCTCGATTTTTACCCGATGTCACGAAATAAAGCCAATTTAATTTAGGCTTCGAAGTCATGATTTTTTTCATCGGCGGATTTCAACAAAATTTGGAGGGAATCCGACGCCAGATATTATTATAAATTACTTCAACCAATGGACAACATCACGCAGTTCATCGTAGCACGAAAACCAAACTATTTTCTTTATTATACAGACTCTTGAAAATTCCCGAGGTGTCAGCAACAAGTGCAATGACTAGCGCGGCGTCATAGGCCGGTAGTGCTTGAGAGATACACACACTTTAGATGTGCGCTGAGGCCTTGCACCCGCAGGCCGAGGGGCATTACGTACAGAGGCCCCAGCAGGGGTGTTACAGTCTGCCACATCACCAGTCATGCGCGGCGCTAAAGTTAAAACAGCAGAGGGGAAGTTTTATGCACTAAGCTGAAGCGACGTTTTAGTGTACGAAGTTAGTTATGCTGTCGAGCTCGTGTTTTCACCATAAACTTTTACAAGTAAATAATGTGCACATTAATGTAAGAGATTATACCTCCACAATAACATTTTAAAGCATATACAATTTAGATTCATGACTTTTTTTTTATGTTGGATGTATTCAGCTAATTCTTTCAGCTTCCATACATGTAATTTTTTTATTATGCTTTGGGTCTTTAGTATTTTCCTATTTAAGTTTCAAATTATTTCTCAAACAAATTACCGGCACACACAAACATTACAAAATAATAATTACACTATTACTTGTTTAATAAATTCAAATTCATTAAAAAATAAATATACTGCTTAAGGTACACAATACATATACGTACAATTATAGGATGCTTTTATTAAGGCCCCACACATCTGAGTAAATTTGGATAGGCCCTATGTATAAACCAGGGACGAAATTCAATATCAAAAGTACCAAAATAAAATATTATTGAACTAGCAATTAATTTTATGCTTTGAAACTATCTACAATAGCAATTTCGAAATATTCAACGCACATGTCAAATACTTCCGTCAGCAAGTGTGATGCAAGGTCGGCTTCAAAACGTTTGTCAGGAGCCTCGCCCCATTCCAGTTCATTAGACAGAAGCAAAGGATAACCCAAAGTAAGGTAAGCTAAAGTTGAACTGTGGTAAATAAGCTGAAGAATTAGCCCGTATCCATTCCACCCACACTCAGTGTCTGTTATAGGACAGTTCTAGGTGTGGATTTCTATGAAGAAACGGCTAGGTGAGGATTGTCGGTTGTACGGATACAGTACGATGAATGTAAATATCTAATTGTTCCTAAGAGTGATCCTCTCTATAGAACAGCCTCTGTCCATTAATTTCGTACTTGTCAGCACTCTTGACATGCATACACTATGATAGGTATAGAACTGTAAGTATAGAATGACAGTTCATTAATTCATGAATAATAATTTCAGGCTTCGAGAGACAGTCTCAAAGAGCAGCGATGCGAAATCATGAAATAAACATGGTTGCAACAGCTAATTTTCTATTCAGGATACCTACTGCAAGCGAACTATTTTCTGTTATTGATACACGAAGGCTATACACGCAAATATGGCAAGGTATTTATTAATATTGCACGAAAAAAAAATTGCTACAAAGTTCAGATCAATCGTAGTTTCTTTTTTCCGGGTTGAAATTAAAAATAAAATACTCAGTACTCCAAGAAAATGCAACAAGAATCTATCTGCATTACTTATAGCTCCTTTACAGAAGTACAAAAAAGATTTTTTGAATCCCAAATGCAGGTAGGCATGAAGGTCAGTAACTTTAATTCTGCGCTTATAAACTGAAAAAGAAAATACACCGATTTTAAAGCCTTGAAATATATCTCTAAAACAAAATACTCCTTGAATTCATATAAAAGTTTATATATAAATGGTGCTCTGTTCCATTGCATAGGAAGCTTCTCATGGAAAATATTCCTAATAGTTAATAAAATTTTAAAAGCAATTAGAAAAGACACTAGTGAAGAACTATTAAATGGAAATACAGAAAATACCGGTAAAAATTGACACCACCCGGCGATAAAGTTGCAAATGCTATCAATAAAACTGCCGAAGAGTAAAAACTACATTTATTTAAAACACAACTTGTGAAAGTGATAACTACCTAATATGCCTTCTACGTTACGATATACATATTTTACCCCGAATATACAAAATAAAGAAAACAACCCGGCATCAAAGCACTACCTGCAACACAGATCTTCGCGAGAGTATATATTCCTGTTTCCTAAGATGCCGAAAAGTACGGACATGCAGACAATAGCAAAAATAAACTAGAGTGAATTTAATAAATGACTGATCAATACTTTCTGCAGAATGTCATCGTCAAAGGCAAAAAAAAAAATCTAAGCGATAAAAGAGAGCTCGAAGCAACAACGCATTGCTGACAGACGATGAAGAAGAAGTGGCATTAATCATGCAAGAATTTCGAACTAGAAGCAAGGATCTATTTTTGGCTCGGAAAGATAGCGTCGCCAACATCTAAGAACACTGGGGTGCAAAAAATAATAACAGTCAGGGGTGACTGAATTTCCTGGACTTTTTTTTATACGCTCAAAAAATATCAGCGACAGTTTTTCCTCATTTTTCTCAGCACAAGCAAGTTGCTCGAATTTCTCCACGTTGTGAAGTCTTTTTTGCTGTTTCTTGGGACTACGGCAACCATATTAAGGAAAGGAACAATATTTAAAAATTAACAAAAAAAAAAAAAGAAGAATCAAGGAGGTATATACCAACAATTTGGACGATCTTATTTCCCAAAAAAGGGTTTCCGAGTAAAGAAACTTTTTCCCCAAGGAAATTATCTGAAAAATGTTCTTGCAGCTCGCCAGAAATAAAAAATAAATAAATAAATAAAACGTTAAGCAGCAACAAAAAACAGACGCTAGCATTTATGATGAAGAATTTTTTTGGTAACCTTTGAGTGAAAATTACAGCACAGCTACACACGTTTCGCCTTCTGAAGGAACTTTAAAATATTGACGTCAGCTCAATAAAATAAACAAATTATTTGCCGAAAATTAGTGGGATTATGCCTTTAATTATATTTATTGAAGAAAAAGGGATAAAACAGGACTACATGGTGAGCGATTCCACTGCGTTGATAATGCACAACTACGAAATATTGGCTATCATTATTATTTACGGAATATGAAGGTTACACGTCACATACAGCGGACTTCTGTAACGGCTGGTAGCATGACTGGCCGTAATTTCCAAGCGTTATTCGGCGCAGTCTAGCAGCAGTTAGAATACATGTTAAGGATATTTTATTGTAGTGTAGTTACATACAGAATATATATCACCATTCATCTAAATATGCCATTAATTTCGGCTCTTGTCAAGTTGTCATATTGCTCCTAGTATAGGTAATAAAACTACGCTCTCCCAAAAGTTCCATCAATTCGCGAAGTAATGGACAGAACATTCAGCAGTAGAAATCGTAGCTTGGGGATACGTCAATTGCCAATATCCGCAGATAGTCGTATGAATAACATGCACAACGCTCGTCGGGATACAAGTGAAGTTGCCACGTTCGGAATCCGAAGATACATCATATACTCAATTAATCCCGCTACTCATGCGTGACTCGCGGCACAATACACATCGGGACAGAAGCACAAGACGTATCAATTCTCAGCAGTACACACCAACCATCAATGGAACTGTTGTGAATGAAGTGAGACGTGCAGATTAAGTGGCCAGCTCCAACTGCTGACACAGTCTGTAAACTTCCTTGACCTTGCAACGCGCGCCCGAGTGCATAGCGACAGCCGCACTTTAGTTATTGGCGTCCTCCTGCAGCAAATGTATCACACAGAAACTTTGTACCTGAACCAACTGGGTCACCATAAACTATCAATTCCCAAAAACTGAACGACCAAATTAAATGCGCATTGTTGAAGGCATAGCACTATTTGAAGCGTGACAAAATAAACTATTAAAAATCATCAGCACTGAACGGTGCCATCTCCGTGATGCGGCGCGCTATTGAAGTGCATTTGAAGGACACAGACTGACAGACTGCATCAACCAGAGGCCAAGAGTTAACCTGATCCAGCATCGAACAGCTACCTTTTCCCAAACTTAATTCTACATTTTGCCGCTGACAGACTATATCTAACGTAATAATTTTATCGATATCTCTCCAGCGGAACTTTCCAGGGATAGAATTTCATGAACAACAGGGTGATTTTGCAACACAAATAGAAAGTAATGTCTTCAAGGGGTGAAAAAAAAAACAATCTTGAAAGTGCCACCAACGGCCAGGCTTGTGGCCGAGGAGAAGAACTTGAATGCGGCCTTCTTTTGTTACGTCACAGCACCTGTGCAAAATCCATCACTGGCCACTATGGCATTGGTAATGGTAACAAGTTTAATGAAGTTATGAACGGAAACCAGCAGGACTCTTCGGGACACAAGACGCTACATGAAGAGCTTTCCGATTCTCGTTGGTCTTCAGCATCAGCAAACACAGACGCAGACGCGACGTTAGAAGGTCGAGGAACGAGGAAAAAAGTTCATTATTCAACAGAGAAAATAATATACAAAAAGCAAAATGAAAGAGCTAAAAATAGAACATAACACAGCACGTACACCATCAGAGAAAAGTATGAGTGAAGTTACGTCTAGAATATGAAGAGGTGCATCTGTTCCATAATGACGTTCAGTGAAGTTCGGCACAAAACTTACAAAAGCAGATACCGGGTGTATTAAAATCGAGGAAGTTGTCGAGATGTTAAGCACAAAAATGGCATTTAACACATATAACTACATTCTAATAAAATAAAATAAAATAAAAAATCAAGTAGAAACCCAAGTGCATACGCTAGACACGGTTGCTGCAAGCGAAGATCGCTGCAGTAATTCGAAAAATTCAGTAAAACTTTCATCACAATAAACTTCAGGCGAGTAGAAGATCTAAGAAATAATGCGCAACCGCAAACTGATAGGTAAGCCTGAGCTCCAGCATGCCTGAACTAGAAGATAAAAAATACCGCAATTTCTGGACAATTTTGGTGAGAGACGACTACTGCAGCCACCATATTATCTTGCTCAGAAATTGGGTCCAAAAATAACCAAAGGAACCAGTTGGCATCAGACGCCTTGGGTAACAATTTCTATAAATAAATGCGTTCTTTGAATCTCAGTCCGAGAGGAGAAACAGGATGTAGTCAATGAAAATAATGCAAGAAATATGCAGTTGAAAGTCTATTTGTGTAAAGGCCGAAAGAAAAGAAATACTTACTTTAATTTTTTTCCTAACTTTCGTTCTGAAACTGATCAATAAAGATAAAGATATTGCTAGTTATAATTGACTGATGTTATTTTATATTTTCAAGTTGTTAAATTACATTCGGTGGAGTATAAGTTTAGCTTGGTACGCCAAATATCGTTATTATAATGTTAATTAAATAGCGCAATATATTGCGATACATGAAATATTGCTGGCAATATAAAATTGCTTTAAGTATTTGATGAGTCGAATACCTCCCATGGCATATCTCTTTTCTGGATAAGTTCAAATATTATTACACGTTTCATGAGTGTAAAAGTATTTCCGCATTTTTTACAGCAGAATGATTCGCGAAGATAATCCATCACCAGTCTTCGTGACTTTTAAATGCGTTCGATAAAGGGATAAACTGGGACGTTTTAAATTTTACTTCTGAGCTACAGACAGTAAACTGGGACGCACTTATAAATAATTCAGTCGAACTTAAAAGTATAAGTGAGATGTTCTAAAAAGTTCTGCTGGAAAAGTGCATGTAGTATTTTAGTACTGCGAAAAGAAAAATTATTAAAACTCAACACCACAAATTTCGCAAAGGACTGCTTGGGAAACACGCAGTGCTGATCCAATGCCAGCAATCAACAAAGCTACTACAGCAGGAGGATGAGTGCGAAAGGTGGTTTGAAGAGATAGAATTTCAAATCACAAGATCGAGTGATGATGAAAAACAAGAAAAAAACAAACCATTGAGAAAATAAAAAGCAATTCTACATAGTACTAGTATTAGCACTAGTACAGTCAGTGACTGATGTGCATAGTGTGCAAGCAGACGTAACCAATATCTTTCACTAGTCTTGGGACCACAAAACGAACTTCAAAGAACCAAATTTCGAACTCTTACGATACAATAAAAATCCTGCCCTTATCGAATCAATATCCTACACAACGTGTGATGGGCGCGAAAAGTGAAAGAAAGAAAATATTAATAAGATCTTGGTGTAAGACAGAAGGACAATGTCACTCATAGAGACTACGTGGCTAGAGCCGTAACTGCATGTAAGCAAGAAATGGAGTGGATGAGTGCTGAAAACTCTTGCTCCACGAGTGGTAGATGTAATGCTCACCTTATGGAAACAGCTGGTGCAACCTAGGATAGAATAAACTCACTTTTTAATTGGATAGCAAGCAAACGGAAAGAACTAGAACACCTCGAGGCTTCCGAGATCAGTCACTACCAAAAACCTGTCCCATGCAAAACTTAAACTATCACGAAACACTTGCCCACTTTCATATGTACTCAGTTCAACCGAGATGCGAACAATTCACAATCATATGTGTTTGGAAATCACTAGAAAGAATCACTGTAATTATTAATGGTCGGATACTTGTAGACACTCCGAACACAATGGTCACTCTTGTGAAGTGCGAGTCCCAATCACATATTGTGGTGGTGCAATGGCCACGAAGTATTCTAATAGCCTCACGATTTGGGGTGCGAGGCTGTTCAACAAAATACCCCGTCATACTAGGACTAGCACTAGCATTGAACTTGCACATTTGGAAAATTTACTGGACTCATACTTACAGAAAGTACCAGAAGAACCAACTGTAAGTGGTTACGTGCATGGTAGTGATAACTCGCTGCTAAAACTCTGCCGCTGGTCACGGGCGCAGGAAGCGTAAGTTAACGCCCCCTCGTTTGAACTTCACAGGTATTGTTTTACCTCTACATCATAATAATAATATTGTTCGTTATCCAATGCTAGCAGATTTTGCTACGCGTTGGATTGTTTACACTCAAGGACAATATCGGCAAAATACAAAACAGCGCACAGGTTACTTGGTACAAACGAGGCTTGGGGTCCAGCCATGGTGCAACGAACTATCTATGTAACAGCATACAAACACATGCCATAAAAAATATAGATAACGACAGACTTCGAAGTATCATGGAAGTGAATATAAAGCGATGCATTAATTAAACAAGCAAGGACACTTGCAGACCTCATGTATGTTTTCTTATCAGTGTGATATTTCGCACGAAAAAATTAAGACAGAAGAATGTGGGATGATTGAGACAGAGTTTGCAGATTAATAACAAATAAACGAGATGAAATTGTAATAAGAAGAAAAATGGGCACGTCATCACGCTAAAAACAAACGGCAGACGCTTCCCATGTCGATAAGGACTATCTCATCTGAAATCAGTTATCTCGCTGTTAACAGCATTGGAACCACAAAAACAATCTGACCTCTTAATGGGAGGTCATGGTCAAGAGGTTTGTAGGCACAGTAGCAGCATTAATGATATACACGAGGACAACCAGGAATAATTTTCAACCAAGTTCTTTGAACATTGATGTAACTCTTGTGAGACGAGGATGCGTTTAAATATGCGTATGCAAAGTAATTTGTAGACCTATTAATTTGAATACGGACATGACTACTGATATAGAAGAGTGGCCTGAAAGTTGCTGAGCACGCTCCCCGATCCATGTCTTTTTCTGCTCAGTCGTAATTAAGCGCCAGACGCAGTCCGGATGAAAAGAAGGAAAATTATTGCACCAAGGGTCAGATGTACAAAAAAAAAAGCGGGCGAACTCGTCTATTATTTGTTATAAAACAGGAGGCAAGTCTCTAGACCCCGAAGGTAACACGGGGAGTAGAACAAGGCAAAAAATTGTATAAGTGTACTGTATCATGAGCAGAAATAATCCCTGGATTCGAATTAAGCGTTTTACTAGAAAATCAAAGCATTAGTAAACACGATTTTGTAACAAAAAAATGATATTTTTTCCTTCATCAATATTAAATGTAATGCTGTTACTTTAAAACTTATAAATGATGAGAATATTGGCCAGTAACAAATGAATAATTGTATGATTTCTATAAGCTAAGTGCAACATGCGCAGTATCAACACACTAGTACTATAATAAAGACAATTATATAATTACTTCTTTCGAGTACCCCTCAAGCAACAAAACTACGTCAAAAAATCGCTGACTGTTGGAGCCTCTTAACTCACGTGTTCAGGAGCTTCACTTTAAAAGTCCAAACTTGAAACAGCGGTGCAAATCATTTTCGTATTGAGGATGGAACATCCTCTCGTATCCTGACTACGCATGAAACGGGAGGTGGAGGCGGTAGTTTTTCATTGCCCAGTTTCAGCGCATCATTTCGTCAAAATCATCTCCATCCCGAGCAGAACTTTGCTACAAGTCCAGCCGACATTTTTGACAGTCGTTTACACTAATTAGAATTTACAAACAAAAACGGTAACTGGCCTCTTGAGCTCAGTGCGCTCAAGCCGGTTATCCACGATACCTAGGACCAGAATATTTGTTCTTACAACTCTGAAGCGGAAGTTTATTAGAAGGAGGGAACAAAGAGCCTCGGCGACGACGCTAAAATTTTCGGCAAGGCTGAAGCCCGGCTGACTGGCTGCACATGTATCTATGTATTGCAATCACAGCGCACTTAACACAGTAGAATACGTCATGATTGCATTACTATATTGTAGTTTCTGAAAGTTTTCTGGGTATTACACTCAAGGAGATTGAATAGAAGGAAGGAACACAGCCATATTTCGCTGTACTGAACAAGGAAATTCATTGTGCTCCTATGGCTGCTCCCTCCCCACCAATCACCGGCTCACAGCCATCTCTTCCCACCAATAAGAGGATTCCAGCCGTTTCTGCAGCCAATCATGGCGTCAACTAGACTTCTGCCTTGCCGGAAAAAGAAACTTCAGGTATCCGTAGCCGTTGCTATCTCATTCTTCATTAAAACTCTTTGATTACACAGCAAAAAAAAAAAAAGATATAGTGTAGACGGGAATCAACGCACACAAAGTTGTACGTAAGAAGAATGGCTTCAAAGGCTGTAGCTGTTGTATTGTGGCTGGAGAGAGCAGGAATGAGAGAACGTAAAGTTTGCGGGACCTATCAGGCGGACTACCTATATACTTCAATTGCTTCCTTCTGTCAATAATTAAACCAAGACTGCACCCAACGCATTCTTATATCGATTGTAGAACATTCTTTAATGGCATAACGAGCCACCAGCAATCAGCCACGGCGGAAAGATAGCAAGCTGGCTTGCCAGGCGAACAAGGGATGTGCTCCCTCCCGGACAATTCAACTATTAAACCTCCTTGACCAGCATAAACTATGCGTACGTTCAATGGAAGGGGTTCTAGAGAATGGCGATTTGGTGTACCAAATGATCAACAAGAACAGAGAAACCGCAACAACGTCATGCACTACAAACAGATATGCAAACAGAGACCGCAATCATACCAATACAAACAGCAGCGCGGAAAAGAAACCGCAACAATTTCATTACAAGCAAACAGAGCGCGGAACAGAAACCGCAACAATTCCAATACAAACAAAGAACAGCGAGGAACAGAAACCGCAACAACACCAATACAAACAAACAGCAGCGCAAAGTCGTTCTGAACAAGGAACAATGGAAGTGACGCTCATTTATTGCCGACGTATGCAGGAGGAATGTGAGGTGCTCCTCAATTACTGATGTCACCAAAGTGATGCACCGACCAGGAGACGGCGCGGGCGGTCGGGCGGCTAATGAGCTGCACTTTCAATAGAATTGTAGGGGACGATTGTTGATCGACGGATAAGGGAGGTCCTGAACCCTGCGCGACACTCTTTCTTGATCCGTGACTCATAGTTTGTTTCTATAATATAGCAAAGTTAGGATTGATTTAGCATTTAGGGATAGCTGGTACGATGGCTGTTGAGCTACACACTGTTAGCAGAATTGTAGTTGATTGTCAGATATATACATAGGTATAGCGCAAATAAAGTAGACTCCGAAAATACGCCATAGCCTTGTTGTCAATAGCATAAGGAATCTACGGCATCCTACTCAAAGTGTGTTCCTGAACTCTGATTCGCACTTTATACATATATGTAAAATAAGGAATGGTTTAGTTAATGTATGTTACTATAGGTGAAGCGGCGCCTGAGAACCAGCTAACTTCGCTGTCACCAGAATTATACGGATTGTTAGTAAATAGCCGGTTAAGGGAACTGCTGCAGTAACACGTGTTGTCGCATCGGTTCTTAAAGTACCTACCATACGGCGAATTATTTCTCTAGTTTGCACAGGTAGAGAAATTCTAGTAACGGCTGAAAAAATAAGATGTCCGAAAAATTCAACTCATTGAAATACGCCGATGGTCTGTGATTCATTCAGCAACGCCAATTAACAGTGTTTATCACTACATGTAAAATGTTTTTACACAGATAATTTTAGTTTCAGAATGTTCTCCCGTTTCCACGACGGCAACATGATGGCCGACACATCCAATTGAAACTTGTCGGAACTGAACATGCCTGCCAATGAAAACGCGTAAGCTGAGACGTTCGGTCTCAGCCTGCCGGATACACCGAAAGACATCATACACCAGTCAAAACAAAGTATATGTATCGAATTCTGAGAACGGAATCAAAAACTATCGCTGTTTGACTGGAATGTGCAACATACCAGAAGTGACACTGAAATGCATTGTCAAAAATTACCACAATGTATCGGTATAGTGGTCCGACTCACTACCGAGCGCAGAATTGGCCACCTTTGAAAACACCTGGAGAGCAAAACATAATAATTGTCGCGTTTATTTACATTCCAAACAGACAGCCGAGCCACGCCGCAGAGGTTATTCCAAACTTGGCATCATTAGTCAGGTCCACAATTAAGTCTCGTCTAATTGAAGCAAGACAAGTCGCTGCTAACTCGGCACTTCTAAATTCGCACAAGTGCGCAAGCCAAAGTGGCCGGAAGCCGCGAGGACAAAGACAATGGAAGTGACATGAGTCACGCAGCCAACGACTTCAGGAGGAGGAGGAGGACATTGGCTGCTCGCGACGTGCAGACAGCGTCTTCCAGTTCTGACCGGCACTTGTTGATCGTCTGGAACATCGCACGAATTTGGCGAAGATGTTAATTTGCATCGTCGCGTATGCATAGAGTTATATTTCAGCTGCGAAATATGGTGGCAGGAATGTCTTGGTTTGGGGACGTTTCGCAGGTACACGGTTCTCGCATGACATTTGATCCTCAAGGGCGAATGAAACGCCCAAAAATTTTGCGATTCGCCGAACTCAGTACACACATACATACAGGGAACTTACTATTCGGTGCTACCAAAACATGTCAACAAGTAAGAATACTACTTTTAGGAAAAAAATTTCGTGAAGTTTTAAGTTCCGTTACGTTATCAAAACGTTTATGGCTGAAGTATTTAGCGATCATAACGAGGTGCATTTAATACAACACGAGTGTTATTTGTTTGGCTGCCTGTCGGTCACTTATATTCGAACAGTGCATTGCCTGGATGAAATCGACGTACATGAGGAAGACTGCGTGACGTCAGAGAGGTCTAAAAAATCCTCACGCAGGATCCCGGTCAGTGGTTATAAACGGGCCTCGCGTTCCGCACTACCAGGCCATCACCAACCTACACATAAAGCGGAAGGAGTTGCAAGACTAAGGTAACTGTTATCAGTATCATTCCGAAAACTTGTACACAGGTTAATAGTCGCTTATAGCACTAGTTCTGCTAAAAACACACAACCTTAAAACATTTTGGAAGATATTGTTCAATAACATATTAGGTACATGTATATTGACGTTATTATAGAGCATGAACAAGTGGATCACGTAGACACGTACTGCACTTAAAGCAAGCGAGATATGAGCAACACGCGAGACCTTCGAAGCAATATTTGCTGACGCGAGCAAAATCTTCAAGCACGGTGCGGCAAACAATCCGCTCTCACGGGCAAACCAAGGGCAACTCGAGGGAGCTAACGATAACATTATGGTGAGTTGTTCTCTTAGGGACTTTCCACGAGTTTCAGCTTCACTGCGCAGAAGCCCAACAGTAATTACAACGCTTGGTACCTCCCGGTGTCTTAGTATTCATTATAAATCCAAACGCCTAATACCCCCTGGAGTCCTGGAATTAATGAGGTCATGGGAGCTTGGTTGAAGTTAAGTCGCTACATGGAGCCTTGTCCTATATGACTCATGGGAGCCTTGGTCTTATATGACTCATGGGAGCCTTGGTCTTATATGACTCATGGGAGACTTGGTCTTATATGATTCATAGCAGCCTTGGTCTCATATGACTCATGGGAGCCTTGATCTTATATGACTCATGGGAGCCTTGGTCTTATAGGGCTCATGGGAGCCTTGGTCTTATATGATTCATGGAAGCCTTGGTCTTATATGACTCATGGGAGCCTTGGTCTTATATGATTCATGGGAGCCTTGGTCTTATAGGGCTCATGGGAGCCTTGGTCTTATATGACTCATGNCTTGGTCTTATATGATTCATAGCAGCCTTGGTCTTATATGACTCATGGAAGCCTTGGTCTTATATGACTCATGGGAGCCTTGGTCTTATAGGGCTCATGGGAGCCTTGGTCTTATATGACTCATGGGAGCCTTGGTCTTATATGACTCATAGCAGCCTTGGTCTTATAGGGCTCATGGGAGCCTTGGTCTTAGACTATAGGGCTCATGGGAGCCTTGGTCTTATAGGGCTCATGGGAGCCTTGGTCTTATATGATTCATGGGAGCCTTGGTCTTATGGGGCTCATGGGAGTCTTGGTCTTATAGGGCTTATGGGAGCCTTGGTCTTATAGGGCTCATGGGAGCCTTGGTCTTAGACTATAGGGCTCATGGGAGCCTTGGTCTTATATGATTCATGGGAGCCTTGGTCTTATAGGGCTTATGGGAGCCTTGGGATTAAATAAGTCACGGAGTCCTGGGATTCGTCACAACGCCCAACACTCACCAGAGTCGTGATCCAAGTGAACCCATTAGAATTCTACAATTATAAAGCTCGTTAACAGCTACTACTTGTGAACACTCGAGTATTGGCACAAGAGCTACATACAGGCACACCAAACATAGCTGGCCTCAAGCTACAAGGACCAATATGGTCAAATTTCACAGGTGCGCAGAAGCACGAAAGCGTTACAAAGCGTTGCCACCGAAATAAAAAAAAAATTACTCGGTGACGCATGCGATCATAACCTCTCTGTTCCAAGGTCACTTCAGTAATTAAGAAAATTCTTAAAGACGTGTGTCCGAGGCATAAAACTCTTGATAGCCACATTAAGGCCAGACAATCGCCAATGAAGCCGCCACTAGTCTTTTTTAATCTTTTTTACAGACACTGCTCGTTATAGACATCTGGCAGAACTAAGTTGATGCCATGGAAACTTATAACTTTTTATCGGTTTGCGACGAGACAGAAGAGTAGACCGTTCCACTGACAATACTCTGTTCTGTCATCGGACAAAATTCAATGAAGGCAGGTATCCGCAGACCGCTCTAAGAGCATCAAAAATAAGCATAGCAACTACATAGCTAATTCAGCCATAAAAAGCAGAGCTCCTAAAGTTCTCCTTCAGCCGTCAAAACTAGCATATTTTTAAAAATATTTAATACATAAAATCGTCGATTGTTCGTACTAGCGACGCAAAAATCGTCAAGTGGTGGGTAACATCAACGATTGGATGCTGCTACTTTCAATCAGAATTACCAGCACCAGCAACTACGAAATATAGGCGATGCACTCACCACCCTAAATTAGCCTAGGTAGTAGATTTCATGAATGTTTCGGTACGATAAATGAGATGCAAAAACTTGCACAATTCAATATTGCTGTAAAAATTGTTGATTTCCATAATTTAAAATGTGACAGATTGGCGGGAATAATTAAAGAATGTTGGTTTATGAGGCAAAGTGAGAGGGTTACTCGAAATGCTGGGGCAGACGTTACCTGAGGGACGAGACACGTGAGATTTACCTGATTGAGACAAGCTATAGTAGGCGTTACCTGAAATACGAGGCACGCCAAATGTACCTGTCTGAGACACGACATAGTAGGCATTGCCTAACAGAGACTAGGCATGCCAGACGTAACCTGGCACATATGAGACATAGCAGACGTTACCTGTTGGAGACGAGGCATGCCAGTCGCCAGAGGTAACGTGACAGAGACGAGATATAACAGGAACTTTATATTGTAGACGTTACCTGGCAGAGACGATACACTGCAGACGTTACCTGACGAAGACTACACACTGCATGCAGACATTACCTGACAGAGACTGCGCATTGCAGACATTACCTGACAGAGACGAGACATTGCAAATGTTACCTGACCGAGACGAGACACGGCAGACGCAGACAAGAGACGAGACACGTTACCTGACAGAGAAGAGACATCGGAGTAGGCAGAGTGTGGCCGCAGACTTGCCAAGGTAAAGCAAGTGGTTTCGAGACCCTCTGGAGACGGCAGAACAGTGCCGTCCGCGAGACTAGCCGGCAGGAGCTGGTCCAGATGAAAGCCATCCAGGTCCGACGGGAAGGTACTGGAACTGGAAACTTCACTGCACGTCACATCGGTCATGTTCAGGCCAAGGAGGTCTTGGTGCTCCACAATTGAATCTATCAGAGCCAAGTTATTGGCAGTGACATTGTTTATGTTGGTGGTGCTGCTGATGTAGTTGTTGTTGTTGTTATTATTGTTGTTGTTGCCGCTGTTGTTGCGACCGTTGCTCCCATTGGTGGCCTGGCCGAAAAAGGGCATGTCGAGGCTACTGCTGGGGATGCAGTGACTGGTAACCATGTTACCGGCGACGATGTTAGTCGAGGGAAGCCTGAGGGACGCCATTGAGCGTGACTTACGATCTGCGGCTCGAGGGATACATCAAATATATTATTACCTCACACCAGGCAACGCACTGCAGATTCCAGTGGCTGTGGTGCTCAAGTCGTCAGCTTCACTAACTGTGATGCGTATAACAAGCCGGTGCAAATACAGGCACTTTCGTCGGTAAGCGAGTTGTGGCTTTTCTCGTTTCTGAACTTACGCGGGCGTTGAATAAGTCACGTCTCACAAAGCACAGATATCGCACACGAGAGAGCGTCGTTCTCGTATTCTATTTCCACTACCGCACACATAAAATGATTTTTGTGTCGTTCGAATGTTTACGTAAGTAAACTGTGAGACTTCAGCGGCGTTTGTTTACTTGGAGATCACGAATAATGTTTACTTGGAATTGGCAAAAATAAAACACTTGGAAAGTTACAAAAACAACTCCACAATGTCACGGCAAGTAATGGATGCAATCACTGTTATTCTTTGTTGTTCTTCGTCGGTACGTGATCTTCTGAAGCACGAGTTGTTTTTCAGCACTTGGAATATATTTTTTGCAGGCACTTCTGATAAAAAAAATGAAAAGTCATTCTACGATGGAGCACTCACTAAGGCTTGGTTGCAACTGATAGCCAGTTCACAGTACACTTCTAAAAACGAGTACGAGTTCACCAGCTGATATGAAGTAATTTGTTTTTTTTTCACTTAGCTAGTCACAACTACATCGGAAGCGCGTTTTTTTTTTCTTTAAATTCAAAATTGGGTTTTCCGCAGAACGAAACAAAAGTACACACGTAGCACTAATTCAAAATGGAATGCTCTTTCACGTACACAGGTTACCTTACGCAGCTGATATGCACAGGTCTCTAGAGTTGGGATCAGGTCGGGTTACTCAGAAGGCCACTCAACCAAAGTGTTCCACAATGAAGAAAGGAAACCTCCAGCAAATGCTAGTTTTTCTAAAACAAATTAGTGCAGGTACTTTGGAAGACTTTGGGAAGCAAAGAGCGATTTCCATATGCAAATCAGGAATTAAATATATAGACGTTGATCAAGGAATGAAAGTACAGACGTTGAATTAGTTCACGAGACGATGCGTGACGTCATCCGCAGTCCATGATGATAGGCGGAGCTTAAATTATTTGTGCAATAATGAAGCTTAAACTAATAATGCCCAACACTGCAAAAGAAATTACAAATCATTAGTGAGATTGACATAGAAGTACGTCTGCAGATAACTCTTCAACGCATAACTTAATCTTATTTTTGTAATAGGAATAATACATTCGATGCGCTGAATATTGCACGCTACGCACTGATTGGTTCATCCACTACAGCCTCGACGCCGCCGTTAGGGCACAATTTATTTTTCCTTTTTCTTTCTTCTTCCACAATTGAGGATTTGAGCTTTCCACGCCATGTCTCCCTTTTTTTAAGTTTTGTGATCAGTACCTACCCCCCTCTTCACTTCATGTAGTATTAGCGGCCAGCCGTTTCAGGTATCGTAATAATGAAATAGTTTTTAATAACCACAAGCTAACACAATTGCATTTTAATGCCCAGATACATTTTTTTCTTTTTTTTATCTGAAAAGGCCGCAGGTCGTGGCTGCAACTTTTGACCTGACATCGGCAGTAAAGGTTGAACAGTCCTAAAAAAAGGGGGGCTGTAGGGATGAGAAAATCCAGAAATAAGTAACTACTATCGCATGACAAAGCCCAGCTGTCTAACTGGCCCAGCTTAGGCGAGGACCCCGGATACAGGGAAATGGATAAAGCACAGATCTCTCCGCCGGGTGAACGTCTCAANTAAAAAAAGGGGTGCTGTAGGGATGAGAAAATCCAGAAATAAGTAACTACTATCGCATGACAAAGCCCAGCTGTCTAACTGGCCCAGCTTAGGCGAGGACCCCGGATACAGGGAAATGGATAAAGCACAGATCTCTCCGCCGAGTGAACGTCTCAAAGTTTTAAGTGTGTGGTGGGTCAGTTCCCACAAAGTAAGCTACTCTTACTAGCTTCGACTAACCCGGATCTTCAATCATGAGCACCAATTTTGCCACCTTAGATTGAGTCTGAAGCGTCCATCCCAGCCTATTACTCGCGAGACGCCTCAAATTCGATCCAAAGTAACGAAATCAACGCACATGACTGATTTTCAGAAAATTTTAAGTTAGTGAGATTAGTGTATCTCAGTGGAAGTGTTGCAATCGATAACACCTTCAGAGTATTGAAACGTAGATGGACGTCTAAAAGTCTTTAACGCATTAACTGCGGCATCCGTATCTTTCATACCGTTTCGGGAACGGATGTTTCCGTCTTTCGCAATCAATGAGTTAAATGATCAGAACACAAATCTATACATACGCTTACAGTTTTCTGTCCCATCAACACCTGGTACTATCCAGACAGGGGCACATGAGTCCTCCATTGTGCGTTAATAATGAACTATATAAATATTAAGAATCGCGCCAGGGACTGGAACTGGAGGCCTTCGGCTTTTGACGCCGCCACTCTAACCACAACAGCATATGCTGCATCATGGCAACTGTATCGAACAGAGCCGTACGTGGATAGTGAGGATTTCATCTACCTTAATAACAACTGTTGCTGTGGCTTCGTGGTTAGAGGGGCGGTGTTATAAGCTGAAGGTTCCCGGTAGAGTCTTGGCATATATTACACATATAAATATTCTAGATTTTTCTCTTGCAACAAACATTGACTGCAGCAAATTCATCAACCTTGCGCAAAATAAAATGTAGAATGGAGAGAGCAGGAACAGAAGGGATTGTCCATAAAAGACAGCGAATTTGAGGGCGTTGAGACGAAAAGAAATATGTATGACCAACATTTCAAATTAAAAGGCTAACGGAAGCCACGCCACCTCTATTTTCTACGGCAGGTTAAGAACTTTTCAGCCCACGCCCGTGGTGTTATTGTCAATCAGACAAAGCACCGTCGCGGTCATGAAGCTACCGGGAGACATTTCGTGTAGGTCTACGCAGACCAGTAAAAGTCTGTACATGTAGCTAGGAGGAGACATCACGCATGGATCTACTCTGCAGAACTGACATCGTCGGTTCACAGAAAGCGAAGAGAGTGTTCTCTCGTCCCTTTTTTCTCTCGCCACGCAGGTCGCCGTCGCCGCAGAGGGCGCGGCGACAACTTTCGCCATCTTCCGCGTAGTCAAGGTCAAGAGCGGATTAGGAGACGTGGTACTGGGACCGTCCTACGTACGGTACCTATAAGGGCTACGAGTACCAATATGGATTAAAGAGGAGAATACGGGCAGCGATGTACACCTTAAGAATTCACCACAATGATAGGTTCGATGTGACGACTATACGATCTCAAGGCAACGATAGGAACTCATTATGGCGTTTATATGGATGCACAATAACTGTTTTGATGTAATGTTGAACTTTTCAGTTTGAAAGCAACGATATTAATGTAAAAAGTTGTCAGAAGGCTTGCGGGTCTTCACCTGATATTCGTAAGAATCTTCGCAAATGAGGACAAACATTAAATTTTGCGCAAGACAGGCATCAAGTCTTGCGTGCGTCCAAGTTCTGCTACCCGACATAGGACGCCCAAGGCACAGTTAGAACAATCTTATGAAACGCGCATCTAGCATCTCGAAAGTCTAAAAGCTTAACAAGCCAAGGCACCTCAAGTCCTCAGCGTTAAAAAAAACTATTCCAGTAGCGTTCCTCAGCTCCTGAGCAAATCCAAACGTCCTGAGAGAGGAGGAGCCTCATTCAGCATGCTAGGAAGACTATATTCTTAATAGTCACGTCCATCAGGTTCAGAGCACCTCCAAAAGTAGTGCCAGCTCACACACAAGTACTCAGCATTGTCGGAAGACTACCTTTATCTCTCAAGCAGGTGTAAAAGTTGTGTCAGGCAATAAGAAAGTCCTCAGCATGGTCGGAAGACTACCATGAAGTCACCAACAAGCGCATTCAAAAGTTACGCCAGGTGACACGCAACTCCTCAGCATGGTCGGAAGACTACTATGAAGTCATGAATGCCAACAAGCACGTCCAAGACTCCTGCCAGCTGGCGAGCATCAAGCCCTCGAGGCAACATGAGCAACATGGCGGCCGAGAAAAGCAGCGGGTCTGATGTTAATCAGACCCAACGAGCGGCTTATCTTATCGGTGACGGGAACGGGGACGCGGGGGGGGGGGGAAAGGAGAAGAAACAAGACCGAACAGTGTCCGCGAGGATAACGAGTCGAGCAGGAGAGAGTGAGGCACTGTTGCACCAGCGGCGATGGTATGTGATAAGGTGTAAAACATGACGCGGGCTACGGCATGTTTTGTGGACACCCCTTGTGCCTGGGCCTCTGTTGCTGAGCATCAAAGTAGCGCTGTGTAGAGGATCCTGAGGATGTATTCGAGGTTTATCTCATTCACAGGCCAAGCGTGTACAGGAAATAAATTACATACAACTGTAGCACATGAAGTTTCCCACTGAATTTCACGCGAAACTTGCACGCGAAGTTACAATTTAAGAGCGTAAAGTAACTAAATTTCACGCTAAAGTCATAAACGAAATTTCTTATTCACAGTTTAAGGCCGTACAGAAATGAAATCAGTCATAAATAGCATTCAAAGTTTCACTACAACTGCAGAGCAGACGTTGCAATCGAATACATACTCCATGAAGGAATTATGGGATAGTAGCTGATTAGCTCAACCACACTTGAAAGAACTTAGCATCTAGCTGTGTTTCATTGATACAAAGCTTAAAGTACCATCGATGTGATCAATAATATATCGAAGGCTGTATTTGAATTCAATTATGTAACCACAAATCATGTACATCTTGAAGTATTGCAGCTGAAAATAACAATAAGTTGCCAAGAACCGCCCAAGAATAGCTCCTATTGCCAGTAACTGCCCAATTGGAAATTTATGGGCATTTATCGGCTGCTTATGGAAAATAGTGAATGGCATCCGATAACATCAGATAAATGCCTATAAACATCCGATAACATCAGATAAATGCCCATAAATATCCGATAATATCAGATAAATGCCCATAAATATCCGATAACATCAGATAAAGGCCCATAAATATCCGATAACATCAGATAGATGCCCATAAATATCCGAAAGGGTGGCAGCAATACGCATACTGCATACACTCTGAAATGCTTTATTTCGGTGATTGTTGCGGTTCAATGAGCGAAAAGTTCGAGCAACGAATGAGAAGAACTTGATGAGAGAGGGAAACTGTTACACGGTAAATTCTCAAGCAAATATGCGCGCGTTTTCTCCAGAGGTTTGAGTAACAGAATATAATTGAGTAACAAGTCCCTGGCTCTTGCATAATGGCAATAGCTCATAGAGGGCTGGGGCGTAAGTCTCGGCTTCTCTCTAGGAATGGGTCTGTTGGTCCGTCTACTGCCAGCTATCTCGTCTATTTCATAACTTTTTTGGTTCGAGTTGGCCCACGTGAATGATGGACGCTCATCCTGTGCTGAACCGAAGCAAGAACAGCGACCAACATCCTATTGGAACAACTTCTAGATGAACTGATAGCTAGGAATTTAAGTTACAACAAAGAGAAAATATCTAACTGGAGACAGTTAACATCTTTTGAAAGTAAAAGCAGTTAGTTTACTCTACCTTCTTATCCTTTAATTATTGCCACTAATAGAGCAGCAAGGCCCGTCTGTACGCTCAATCAAAGGATGTTTGCACAAGAGCCACATATAGAGGCGCAGGCACAGTCAGTGCATGTGTAGGAACGCACACACACACACACACAAAGGCGGCGTATCTAAAGCAAATAGAGAAAGCAAGAACACGCAATGAACTTGAGGCACAACTTAGCCGTGACTTTGTTGTGACAGCTGAAGAGTTCCAAACGATAACAAGAAGCCGCCAGAGATTCAACACGAAATAATTTTTTACGCATACACATTGAATGGATGTGGGCAATGTGTGGTATTTCTCCAAGCAAACCTTTCACCATGCATTCAAATACAGCTTAACAAACTATAATACTGGTAATAATTCCCAGCTACCAAGCATAAAAAGAGAAGCCGCGGCCAAGTCGTTTGTTCGGGAACTGTCTCACCAGCGAGGCTATGTGGAACTTACTGGTTAATGAAGAGTTAACCTTTTCGCGACTGACGGCCTTTTCAGATACCTGCGCTTCTTTTTTTTTTTTTTTTGCACTAATAAAGCGTTGTTTCTTTCTGTGAAAGATTGGATGACAGTTTCAGTTGTTAAGCCAAAGGTTTTCGTAAGTTCGGAATATTACCTGGAGTTTAGCACGATGAATCACTATTATAGAAGAAAATGAATACAATTATGACAGTAGATTTCATGAGGGAAAGCATTTATGCATCACACCACTAATACCTAATGGGATACCCTCCATCCACTTGTCATTTTACAACTTGAGACCGGAATTGAATTATTTTACTAACTTGCCGATATTCCAAACAGGGATTTTCCGGTTTCGGTACTAGTGGGGCTTTAGTAAAGCATTTCAACGGTAAAGTCAACTTGACAGTACTCCCCAGTATAAGGGGAAACCCACAAGCACAGGTTAGTGCTGAAGATCTAGGGAAACAGGCTCAAGAGGAGTGTACGGCTGCAGTCGACCATGGATCGTCTAGAGCTATGGCGCCATCTAGGGAAGGCTGTTATGCAAATAACCATACTCTTCCCCATTTCTGGGAAGGGTAAGTAGGTCCACGGCAACTGTGCAGATGTCAAGTGCGGAATCAGCAAATGAAGCGCGAAAAGAGCTCGCTTGCCTGGGTCGGCGATCAAACCTGCAACGGCCAGTGCCATAAGCTCAGCACTCAAGGTTGTCGCTACCGCACCAGAAGTGTGCACATAAGCTTCGTACGTACCTATACATCCGTCCTACGGGTTAGTTTTCTGCCACGTCTATCTACGATGTATGGGCTTAAGTGGTTAAGTTACTAGAAGAAAAATATCAGCAACTGTGGCTGGCTCCGTTGATATCACACTGAGATAAGAATAAACAGTAAAATGGGGGAATCAAAGCACAGGGGATCACAGAGGGAAGATATGAAAAAACGGTGAACAGCGGAAGCGCACGAAAAGATGATCACAGGGAACGCAGTAAGACGGGAAAGATAACAGAAAATTGATAAAAACCGTTATTATATGTTAGAAAAAGAGTGGAAGTGATATGTGTTCTAGGTAGCAAGGACCACGTGCAGGAAAAAACATGAGTCATCGTTTACACTGGTATTGATTCAAGGTCACAGAAAGTAGCATGATATCTACTAATTAATGGACGAAACTAACTCAGCCACCTGCGGCGGGTAAACCCAAGGTAAGTACACGTTACTCACGAGAAAACTATCATTTGAGTAGAACTGAGCAGCACAGATGAAAAATGTTGGGATATATAAATGTATATCATGCTAGTACGCCGAGCAGCTGCTACAGAATCCAGTAGAAACCATAATAGGTAGTTGCAATGCGAGTATACTAAAAGAAACGCGAAGTTTTCATGCATTACAAACAGGGTTGCAGGGTCGGATTTGGACAGCTTTGGGAGTCAAGAGTCTGGGTCGGAAATTGGATTGACCGAGGAGTCGGATTATGTGAAAATGGGCCAATAGAAAAGAAAAAGAGTTAAAATCGGACTCTATGCATGGAGGTCCAAGGAGTCGGAGTCAAAAAATTGCAGAACTCAGGAGTCGGAGTCGCACTTTGACCATCCGATTTCGCAACCCAGAATGCGAGCGGACTGTCTGGAGATTATCCAGTGGAACATTTGCTGAACATTTTTGTTATCGTGTGCGCGGTAGCTTGTTTGTTTCGAAGCACAAAGATGCAGAAGCATGCTGCCTAGACGAGAAACAGTAACACAGTCATTTAACAAAGATAAGTTAGTTTAACTTCAAATGCACCATTGAAAAATACGCCGTTAATAAATTTAATTTTTTACCTACAACGCCGTCGTAAGTCAAAATCGCTGCTGTAACATTTCGTTCACAATCATTATTCTGATGATACCAAAAGCGAAAAATGAACTTAATACCACACCTCATGTTGATATGTAATTTATCAGCAAACATGAACAACTCCGCACTGTGAAGCAAATGCAGTTTAACAAAATGTAAACCAAAATCACCAGGGGACAAAATAAGTATTCCTACTGGTCCACAAAAGTGTACTTTAAGACACATATTACATGTAAAAGTATCAATGTACCGGAATACCTACGTTGAACAAAAATGCAGATGCCTTACTACCGCTGAGCAGCTCAACCCCATAGCGCAAACTATCAACGATACATGGCGTATAGAACAAGTTACTTTTTTAAATTATACTTTGCTACGACGTTACGAAAACGACGAACACTTATATCTTCCCCTGAACATGAATCGCCAACTCAATTTGTAAAATTTCAAGTGTGACGAAGAGCAAGTCTTCATTAGGGATGTACACAACAAATTACTGCAGCTGGTATATTTTTCTACTTACTATTGTATGAACATTTCATCTGCTTCACAGAATCATGTACTTTGCCCGAGGGAGGTCGGAGGCCAAAAGTGGAGCTATTTGGCGAGGAAAATATAAAAAAATAGGCCTATCCATAATAAACACTCTCTCGAAACTAGAAAGTACATAGTTACAGGAATAAACTATTATATTTAGTAAATAAACTTCGAACGAACCAGGCTTCATAATCATTTTCAAGTACATGAGTGTCTTTCTAAAGACACGTTACTCGGTAAATAATTTTTAGAAAGAATTAATCTTATCCGACTGCAACTACAGGTCTTCTAAAGTAAACATTGTTCAACGAGCATATTTTAAGTGAGAAGCAAGTGAATATCACCTTTATCCCAGTACCTATGTATTTTTTAAAAATATGATATTCTGTGAGTAAATTTTAGAAAATTTCAGCTGAGTATCATTCTTACACTTACCCAGCATGCCAACTAGGCAAAGATAAGCTTTTCCTAGTGAGTAAGCATCTCTCACGTCTCGCATGCTTATTTACCATAACGTATACGACCTTCAGTGAGTAACGTTCCGAAAGTGTCATGTGAGTAGGCTGAAGGTAAGTTGTGACCCGCAGAAACTTGTACTGCGTCAATTAGAGGGACGCTGAGGCGCCTCTGGGAGCGACATTTCAGTTCTTTGTACATCTGAGGTAATAACAGCGAGGTGCATAGCGCTGGTAAACACAGACCGACTGGTAAGCGTTGAAAAAAGAGGTGCCTAACAATGAAGTGAATAACGGTAAAGTAGCATGAGGAGAAGGAGAGGAGAGGTCCTGGCGAGAGATAAAAAAGGGAAAAGAATGCAAGATAGTGTAACATTACGTGATAGAAGGATCTAAAAATGGGAAGAAAGGAAACTACACGGGGACAAAACAGGTCTAATAAAAAGGATGAGGTGGTTTTAAAAGGGCAGACAGGTATTTAGAAGCGAAATCAAGACGGGGACAAGGAGTCCTAAAACGGGAAAAAATACATTTCAGACGAAGTGACAAGTCCAAAAAGTGAAGAAAGAAGTTATACTTTGAAATACGAGAGGTCAAACAGGAATTCAGGGTTATAACACCAGGCTAATCCATTACGGTATTTGGAAAATCAAAGACATGCCAATGGCAAAAAAAGCTTATGAAAGGCAAAAATGGATAGATTTTAAGAAGAAGGAAACATACGAATAAGTTAAAAGGCTTTGAAACAAGCAATTGAGTTGATACGTTTAGGTTTCACGGACACGTATCGGCAGCCACGCGGGGACACGGTCAGTGTTACATTATATTATTCCGAGGGCACATTTCATAACCGCACACACAACTTATGGGCGGACTCTCAGCTCCCACATCACCAAGAAAGTCGGTAACGTAGATACGGTTATAACATGAAGGACGAGCCAGCTGAAGGTCCGATCATGAAATTGCAAGTGCGACTCTATACTGCGGCCCTGGCGCAAGATAAAATCTAACAGCGATTCAAGGCGATATTCGCCACCGATGTCGGTCGACAGGCGCATTTGGGGAATACTTCGTGGGAACGAACGAAGCTGAATCAGACTGAGAATGTAGCCCACGTACGGCATCGACATATGTATGTCTCGATGACTCTTAACAGGCTAAGTAGACGCGAGGGTAGACTGAAAAATTCATAAATTGAACTGTGACTAAACTGGAATATAATTCGTTAAGTGCAATTATACGTATATAAATATAAAAAAAATCAACCTGTTACCAAGCAAGTGATCATATAAGGTTACTTCTATTATATTTTTCCATCGAGAGTGTTTTTCTCCACCCGAAATGTGTTATCTTGCTTCTTATGAGTTCTTCTGCCAATTCTGTAACTGCCGCCAAATGGTATTTGAGAGATACACAAGCATGTAGGAAAAATATGTAATTAGTACAACGTAGAACTTTTCTACGGTGCTATAAAAACAAATGCAAACTTGGGTCCACGTAGACACACGACACCCAGTGTTCTGCTATGCTCTAAGACACCATCACCACGACAGAACACAACCTTCCCACGTCGCTGCTCGCTCGCAACAAACTAACCCCGCTAGACAAATGCGAACACACGGACTCACGCAACAACCACCACAAGGTTACCTACCTACCCAGACAGCTCTCGCTTACGGGACAGTTGGCTGTCAAAAACTGTCAACGTAAACTGGGGTTACTCAGCCCGCAGATATAGCATATCGACATAATTTTGGTCGGCCCTAGACAACCCTCTTTATTTATTTAGTTTAGGCTACCCTAAAAAAGTACTACCATTTTACTTAAATTTAATCGTATGCTACTAGAAATGCATAGAAACGAAGCTTTGAGGTAGGTTTTGGAGTGAAAACCAAAAGATGGTTAGTGTTACCATATGATTAACGTATACACAGGGAAATATCTGTAACAGTCTATATTTATCGGTACCTTTTTAAAAGGCAAACCTGATCTGATTCCTGTTTAAATTTACGTGTTTAAAGGTAAAAATTTTTGGAACGTTATAAGAATTTCTGAGTTGATGCTCCAAGCGTACATGTACAAGTGACCTTCAAACGACAGCAAAGGACAAAGTAAAATGGAAAGCACACCTGCGTTATGCTCATTCTATATTTAGCGGTATATTCTAAATCCAGCCACTAATAATCACGCAAGCAAGCATTTCATCATCGAAATACGGCATCAAAGCGTACATATTACAGTATTTCATTGCATGTCCTCTCAAAATTGAGCCTTTGTCTCTTCTCTAACTTCTTTAATGTCGATATACGGAAATTAATATATAACCTATCTCCAACTCACGTAGCTCAATCAGACAGTGAGTGGACAGTGAAGAATGGGGTCTATATATATACATAGTCTACGGTAGTAAAAAACGCCGCAAGTGCAAAATCCTACAAGAAAATGATTATAGAACATTAAAACGAGCGTCTCGTGCGGCAGTCAACATCCCGTAAAATGTTCCATTGACTTCCCAGAATTAGTTATCTTGGCTCTGGGCTTGGACGGATAAGTTACAAATAACGTCGTCAATTCTTTTTATGTCGTAGTACCCACGGTATTAAGAGAGCTGAATAGGAGGAGACAGAAGTCAAGCCTCCACAAAGACTATTGAACAGCGGCAAGCAGCAGCGCTTACTTTCAGTAGAAGTAGCAGAGCCACTGCAGTTATTACGCTACGTTCGTCTCTCCCAAACTGAAACATAATCTTGATAATGTAGAAATTCAAGATACTCCAACTCCAGTGTTGGCCTATCCATTAAGAATCTTTCCCTCGGGAGGGCCCACAAAAAAAGCGTTTTAACTCTCGAGAGGATAACCAACTTGATAGGTTGTTTTGATTTTGGAAGCTCCGCCTTCTTTTGAAAGAAATTCGCCAGGTTCCCTTAATTTCATGCACGTGGTAAAGCTAAATTAGCCCTCACTCCCATACCACAGCCTGTATTCCAGCACATTTCTCAATGTTATAAAGCTTAAATTTGCTGTCCGAGAGGATAACCTCAGCAATTAAGGAAACTGGATGCTTTCTGCCGACTGTAAAGACTAAGTAATACATGTAACTCTGACTGCTTTCCAAACACAGGCCTCTCAGGTCAAAAGGCGATGACGTTATGACCAAACTTCATTCGGAGAACGAAATACGGAAATGTTTTTATATAGATATACCGTAATTGTAATTGTCACTTTGGGTAATTAAACTGTAAATCAAGATAGATGACATTAATGACTAAATATAAAAAATAAATCAATAACATGGTTATATTAATTTCTGAAATCGATCAGTCACGTAAATATTAGCAACACGGTGATAACGAGCACTGACATCAATAATTCATAAGGACAACTAACACGTAGGTACCTATACTGTGATTCCAATAACTAAGTGCAGAATTACGCGAACAGTAAACTACTACCGCATAGAGCAAATACTAAAATTGATTGATACACCGTCCAATGAAACACATAGCATGAACCAACGTATGTACACCCAGCGAATAAAGTCAATATAGACCAACGCCTCGTCCTTCATTGTGAATTGCAAGCAGGCAGCAGGCGGGGGAACTTGAGTAGCCCGCGGGCCACCGAAGCACTTAGGGATGTCGGAGGCAAAACGGGGTGAAATGAAGCACATGCGCCATGGCCGTATCATATGCATACAAAGAATGGGTCAAATACGTATTCGATATGCTCTATAAAACTGAGTTTTAAGACATGTCCTGCGGATAGGAATATCAGGGGATAACATAACTTGAAGCAGATAAAAAGTCCATTTTACCATCAACCAACTAAGCAGTTCACAAGAGCTGGTTAGTGCAGCAGAGACGCGCATCATCGCATCCAACCACAGACTGTCAGAGCTATGACGCCATAGGCGGAAGGCTCGCGTGGCAAAGACCGCCAACGCCCCCCCCCCTCCTCTCTAGGCCGTCCTCGACCGCCCCTTCCGCCGTCCTCAGTTCTGGTTGGGTTAGTGCCTTCGCAGTGGACTGTAAATGCCAATGTCAGAAGTGTTGACGCTGCGATCCGAGAATCTATCTGAAGAATTCACCTGGTTGGCGGAGAAGCGAACGCCAGACCTGAAGCTAGCGAATAATATAAAATAATCACTATTGCTGCTCGGCTTGACCCGATAGCGGCCAATGTCAACTATACAAGTACACCCGGCGTGTCAAACAATAATTTTTCTTAAAATTACTTTCCTCACACATTATAAATACATATCGGACCCACTGTACAGATACTAAATGAAGAATGAGCAGCAGCACTTAGCAGTTGGCACCTATAGGTTAAACATATCACAATTACGTTTCCTTATATTCATTACTGTAATGCTAGTGGAACACAATGCATGCATTTACGACACAAATGTTAACAAAAATAAAACACAGTGAAAATGTACACTACAATTTGCAGTTACTCTAGACCCATTTTGCATAGGCTATACCTACCGTATACGTGCCGACAGGCATGCGCGCTTTGAATTTCTGTAATGATACCTAGGTGGAAAGTTTGTAGAAAAGGCATCGGCTATAGCATACACGCCAAACAATGACTATCTACTGTACTACTGCCCTTATTGGTTACAGGACTAAAACTGGGAATAATAATAACAATAATAAAAACGATTGATAAGCACGACCTTCAACATTGCATATGCCCGTATTTCACGAAAGAAATTAGAAGAGGGCTAAGTTGACTAGTGGTGCAACCTCATGTATATCATAAACGAATTTAAATTATTAATTTTTTATGATTACAATATTTCTCTAATGAAACCTTTAGTTTATTTAATAAAAGCTCCACATCGAGCGTAAATATCTCAGCCTTTAGAACTGAAGTGAACTCAGTTGCACCTACTCATACGCCAGCCGAAGCTGTAATTCGCCATGCATGAAAATTTCGCTACGGTAAGCTACAAAACTTTCGCGATTGAGTATTTCAAAAGTCAGGACTTAGAAAATGCTCGGTTTAAGTTGCCGCCAGCAAAAGTTTGGCACCCTCTCATTACGTCGCAGGGATATTTCAATAACAGAAATAAAAGGAATGAATCGAGCTCCCCACTCTCGCGGTCCTTCCTCTTCGTGCTACTAAAACATAAATTACTTATCATAAGCTATGACTATTAATATTATATCCGGAAAAGTAGGTAAGTGATGAGGAAAGACGGACAATTACAAACAGGAAAGCGCTACCGGCAATAGCTAAAGTTATTCAATGACACTGAAAATTTGGCGGATTTACATAAGACCAAAAGGCAGGTAGACTAGCGTGAGAGCCATTTATTTGGTATCAAAGATGTATTCAATAAACTACCTACTTCATGAAACATTACGCACTGCAGTAGTGACCAAGAATCATTTACAAGCTCAACACAAAACTATTAGGCCTACATAAATCATAATGATTTACATAACGATATTTAGTAACTCCTGCTCAGAACGTGGGAGGAGCATAGAAATACATATTTTCTATTTTAAAAATGTGCTGAAGCGGCAAAGGGTAGTTATTAATATAAAGCCCCGAGTTACCCGAACTGGCGTCGCTGTCGAAAATTTTAAGATACTTACATACACTTTCCTGTCTACAACTGATGCACCCAAATTAATTTCTTGATTGAAGCAAATACGGTCATTTAGAAATATAAGGAATTGATATTCGAACGACCAATGAGCAAACGAGTACCGGAATATCTATTCGTTTGGGCTTTTGCCCATGCACCAACACCAGCTTCCCGATCACTTCGTTTGTCGAGCCCCCTAAGAGCATGAATTGCTTCGAGTAGGTAATACCGGAGCGGCAGTGTGCAATTGGAGTGGCTATTCTACAGTCTAGGAACACACATTTGGCAAAGGAGGTTAGGTTATCATTGTGGCCCAAATAGAGAGCGATAAGAAGTTTATCGCACTGATAGGCTAAAGCGGTGCATGTGCGGCCACCAGAAACTCCAGTCAAGACTGAAAATAAAAGTCAACGCCAATTGCGGTAGCACCTTCACTGGAAGATGAAGAAATCTTCAAATAGAGCAATGCTTCTTAACAGTTGCCAAACCCGCAATACCATCACCAATGGACCAGGCATTGGCTCTAAAGCATTCATAATATCAGACTACTGTGACATCATCAGAGCGTGGGAAATTATGAAAAAATGGCCAATTACAAAAAGAGTTAAACAGTGTACTCAGAAAGTTTTGAATGGATCTTTATGAAATTTTCAGGAGTTGGTATTAACGTTAAAAGATATAAATAATTAAGTTTTGGTGCAGATCGGTTGGGTCGTTTGTATGTTTGGCTTATGTTTGTCATAATGTTTGTTAGAAACATAACGCAAACAGTTATGAAAGGATCTTGAAAAATTGCAGAAACTGTTAATACTATTAAAAGGCACAAATGATTCGATTTCGGAATTGATACAAAAGAAACCATGGTTTCAGAGTCAATTTGAATTTTTCGTTACCGTTGCTTTACTTGGCGGAGGCATGCGCTCTCAGAGTGCTCTAGTTTTTATTGTTCTCAAATAAACGTAACCAGCCAAAAGAATGTGATGAAAATTAATAACTGAACTGAAATGAGAAAATCAATGTGTAATGCATAGAACAACATGCGTGGTGTTAAGCAAATCGTAATATTCTCTATCACCTTCTAATTTCATACAGGCTCTATACAAGATCCGTGTGCGTGGCTTCTGAGGAGTTGCGGGCAGTTGGCACTCAATCGGCACTCACCTATTTTACGTTAAGAAAAAGATAAAATAACGACTATGGCGATATATATTAAAACCGAAGTACGGAGACATGAGAAATCAGTTTTGTTTGGAGTCATAGAATTTGGAATGCACTACGTAGCTATACGGTATAATATTGTATTTGTTAATTGGAACAACATTGATTTTATCGGCACTGAGACATTTGCTGTTCGAATTTTTTGCAGTAGCCAACTCGTCACTGTAGCTACAAGGCAATTTTAAATACCTGTAAAAACCTAAGGAAAGTTGGACCGAAATTTCAACAAAACAATCTAAAATACCGGTAAAGTTGGAGAAATATAGGCTAATAATATCATACTTAATAGTCACGAATGACTTAGACTGTGCTATTAAACGGACCTGTCTATTGTAAACAAAGCAAAAACGATACGACGACACTCTCGTCGAATACATCTAAGTAAAGGAACATGACACATAAAAAACAATACCTTACACTATTCGGCCAAGCCGATCATACTTATGGATCAACACAAAATAACCTCCAATACCCCAGACCGTGCAGCTAAACCGATCAGATTTATGCACCAACACACAATAATCTCCAACAACTCCTCAGACTAAGGAGTTGAACCGTTACTTCGACAAAAAGATCTCCAGAACGGAGTACGGCTGTTGTTGAGTCACGCCACCACAATGCCAAACCAACACAAGTATCAGTACCTACTACTATGCGGGCCACATGACGTAGCGGAGGTCAGTCTGCATTGTCATCAGCTAGCAACATTTAGGTCAGCCGTGGGAAGGAAGCAAGATAAGAAGCGTATCTTGGGCAGGCCACACGTGCCCTCGTTACAGCCAGGGGACCGAGCTAGTGTGCCAAGGGAGCGGTCACGCATCAGGTAATTACTATCAAATTGAGCTCAATCTGTTGAAAAGAGACTTCGGTACAAATTAACTTGCAGAGCTGGCGGTCGTGACGGAGCTACAGCATTCAAATGGAATCATCCTAAGTTGCAATCGTGAAGGGGTTACTCAGCTCACACGAATTTGTGACCGAAAACGGTCTGCGCTATTTAGCCGAATTTGCGGAGGTGAAGCGGCTGCTCCACTCGATACGAACTTGCGTTCGTTAAGCGGCTACTCTTCAGCCGAACTTGCGTTTGTGAAAAAGGTTTTCTGCTCAGCCGAACTTACGTTCGTTAAAAGGCTATTCTACTCAGCCGAACCTGCGCTCGCGAAAAAGCTATTCTACTCAACCGAACTTGCATTTGTGAAAAAGCTATTCTATTCAGCCGAACTTACGTTCGTGAAAAGGCTATTCTACTCAACCGAACCTGAGCTCGCGAAAAAGCTATTGTACTCAGCCGAAGTTGCGTTCGTGAAAAAGCTATTCTCACCCGTCCTCACGAGTTCGTGAAAAAGCTATTCCCGTAATTTTACTCAGACGAACTTGGCGCGTAAAAGTACTATTCCACTCGGCTTAAATTGCGTTTTCAAAAGGGCTAATTTACCTAGCCAAACACGTGTTCGTGAGAAGCTACACAATTATGCGTTCGTAAATGCATGTGAACACTAAGACAAAAAATTATTAAATCGTAAGCTGCTTTTGGTTCCCTTTGACAATGCGAGGAGTTTCAAGATAAGAAACTGGCATGCAGCTCAATGGTAAAGGTAAAGTCAACTTAGACCACACCCTCACCTGGGAAACCCACATGCACTGGTTTGTGCTGCGGGTATAGGCCCACTGGCCCCAGATAAGTAAGTGTAGTCGCAGTCGCCCTCG
>LQNS02278183.1:3170370-3192289 GCA_001587735.2 Parhyale hawaiensis
GAGGAAAGCAGTTCCGCCACGGTGCCCAGCATGCACACACAACTGCCGAGTCAGCACACCAAGATCTGCAAAGAGCTCGTATGCACGGGAATCGAACGAGCGATACAAGGTGTTAGAGCTGAGAACGGAAGCATGCAGCTACCGTGGCGGCGATTATTGAATTAAGTCGGTTTTACAATTAATGCACAAAAAAAGAAAAAATATTAGTAATTACTATTAGCTATATGCTGGCACAGCCACTATAGGATGTTGGATGCTGCAACAGAAGTAAGTTGCAGCGTATCGCTGACGAAAAGCCTTAATTAAGGTATAGTCGCGTCTGGATTAGATAAAATCGCGTTTCGACTAGATGAAGCTACGATAGACCTAGATGAAGTTGTCTTAGGACTAGACGAAGTTGCGATAGAGCTAGATGAAGTTGTGTTGCTATAGATAAAGTTGCGATAGAGTTAGATGAAATTGCGTTTGGACTAAATGAAGTTGCCTTTGGACTAGATGAAGTTGACTTAGACTAGAAGAAGTTGTGTTGAGACATTATGATTCCGCGTTCCGACTAGATGAAGTCGCATTAGGAGAAGCGTACCGGAAACGAATCCAACGATTATGCAACATAACTGCTAATCTCCCGGCTATGTAATTTGGCAACATACGGATGGGCGCAGCAACCACTTCGGAAACGTAGCAGTGCATGCGCCCCTCATTTCTTCAGCGGAAATTGCAATCATGGCTCAACTCGCCTGCAGCGAACTTGACCCATAATTTATAAATGACCATTAACCGGTTAAGAATACCTAACCAAGTCTCACCCAAGAGCCCAAAATTGATACACCCGAAATTGAAAAATAGGTGGTTAAGAAAACCAGACCTGCCCTCACCTAACCTACCTGAAGTTATGCAGGGTTCTTTTCCAACTTACCCGAAATTAGTTCGGGTTTTCCGACAATACGGCCTAAAAGGTTGGGTCAGTGGGTACGTGTCATTTTTTGGTTAGCATGACCGTTACCAACGACTGAGTGACTGAATTAAACACTCCAAAACGGTTACGTGACATAAGTACCGCACTGTACACAGTTACCTCTCATCAAATTATCAAGTAGGTAACTAACAGCAATAACAATGCAATAAATGCACACTTTTTGCATCAATTATGAATGTAACACGAGGATATTTTCATAAAAGAAGGTGGTTGCAGAAAATCAAAATATTGGGGTAACTGGGTGTGTGTCGTTGTGCAACAACCAATTGTTAGCTAGCTATGTTTTACATAGCATTTACTTACTTTTGAGCAATTATTGTTTATGGCAAACTGCACGAAGGCGACATATATATATATATAAACGAATAAAAAATATCATAAACAATTTTATACGCAAAGATGGGTGGAAAATTACAACACTTCTTCAGTTCACAATCGATGCAATTCTCTTATTCAAAACTAGCATAGGTAATTCTTCATTCTAAAATTAGTATAATTCTCCAATTTTAAAGTAGCATAATTCTTTGATTTAAAATTAGTATAATTCTCCAACTTTAAAATTAGCGTAATTCCCAACTAAAAATTAAGATAATTCTTTGGTCTATAGTAGGTAGGATAATATGTGACTGATATAACTGTACGTTTACTAATGATGCGAACATAAATTGCATTACAATATTAATATTTTATACTAAAGGATTTCTTGGGGATGAATTGGTTCAGTAGTGCCGGTATACAATATATACAACGCATTTTATCAGTCCTTATACCGGTAGCAAGCGTCGATATTCTCTACCACACTATCACAACATCAATAGTTATAATAAAGTTGTCGAATGCTACACCGCAATCTGTACGTCACGGTCATACATAATGTATGCATTTATATATATATAGTACATCATAGGTATTACATTTACATCCGAATAAAACAAACGACTTTTAAATAGATAACAGTTTTCATTCATCCAATCGTAGCATGGTTGGGGGTATATCAACGGAACGTTGACCCAGTACTAATATTATGTAGTAGATACTATTTTTCTTTTATTCTAATGTCAAGGTCAAGTCGTGGCACTGGTTTTCTTGTACAAAAAAAAATACAACTGAACAAGGCAGTATGGAACAAGTGATGCTCAGTAAACCAAAGATGTGAGTCAATACAAAGAGTTTGAAAGAATGGGAAATGAAAGTAGCGAAGTACCGTAAAAAAGTCATTTACAATCTTGAAAAAAATTGAGATTTTATCATCAGCCATACATAATTCGACGGTGAAACAATCAAATATTACATAGATATTCGGGTGTGCTAATTATCAATAGCTTAGAAAAAACGGACGCCTATAACATAAGGCCCTATACTGTTTTTCGTTTTCATCACTTACAGTTATAACGTTCAAACATAACATGATGAAAAAAATAATATCTCTATTGAGAGAGCAAGTCCAAGGTCACACTAGAATAAGTAAGGAAAACAAATATGTAAAGCACTGTTGTCACGAGAGCAACACGTTCCTAAATTCGTCGAGTTCTGCACCATAACCTACGCACGAACGCGCGACGTGAGACTGGCGGAACAAACTGCCATGAGTATTTTACTTAAAAATAAACAAATTAACAACAAATTTCATGTGTATATGGCCAGCACAAAGAGCCAAGTCAAGAGATAGTGTAAAAGAGTTGAGGAACGGGTTTGCCTGAGTTGATAGCATAGGGCTAGAGTGTGTCTGTCGCTGGCTCGTGTGAGAATTTGCGGGAGAGGTCGCTGCACACAGCACCACACAACCTACACGTCAGACTGCACGCGGCACACTGACTCGCCGCACTCGCGGACAGTCAGTGACAGTGAGATTGGACAGTCACTGAGGCGCAAAGGACGCTGACTGTCGCGAGCTCACTTCGCCACTGCGCTATTGCGAGCCGCAGGCCGCTCTCAGGTTAGGTTAACAAACGTTCCCGACTCCTGAAGGTCACTTCACCTCGCAGCAACGCATCTTGATCAAATTATTGGAGAGCAAGTCTTGATGCACGAATATCTATTATAAGAAACCATGGCGGTGAAAGAGACTGTCGAAAGAGGCTCTACAGTAGGAAATAATTTCCCAAAACGGGCAACCATCACATCAGGAAGTCACACAGCAGTCATGGTAGCAAAACTTTTTTCTTTTTTTTTATCTGGCAATATGATACAGTATTTTACTGGAGTGAAGCGAAGGGGGTTCTTCAGGAGCCCTAGCATACAGAAATTTGAGAACCATTATTATAAAGTTAGATTTGACTAGATTACTGAACAGAGACGAACAGAAAGCCCCATTCCCAAATGGGAGCATAATCCTAGCCTTCGGTGCGGTCTAGCTAGTTTCAACGTAACAATGCCTGAAACAGCCTCTATAAAGGTCGCTGGGAGCCGCATAAATAACTAAAGCACTCTGAGAGCGCCAAGCAAGACAACGGTAACGAAAAATTCAAATTGGCTCTCAAACCATGCTTTTCTTCGTATCAACACCATAATCTAATCACATGTGCCTGTTGATAGTATTAATAGTTTCTGGAATTTTAAGAAGATCCGTTCATAACATTATGACAAACATGAGCCAAACACACAAGCGGATCAACCAATTTGTACCAAAATTTTATCATTTATGTCTTTTAAAATTGCTAAAACTCTTGTGAATTATATAAAGATTCATTTGTAATTTTTTGAGTTATTGTGCTAACGAGCATAAAATCAAATACAACGACGAACAAACGAACAAACAGATCATCAAAAAAATTTGGCCATTTACTCTTCGTAATGAACTTAACAACTCATGTAAATTTCATGAAAATTCGTCCATAGCTTTTTGAGTTATGGCCTTAGCAAAAAGGTGGCAGACAAACAAACAAATGGATGAACGGATCTTCAAAAGTTAATCATCTGTTCCCCCTAACATACTTAACAATCCCTGTAAATTTCGTCACAAGCTGTTCATAACTTTGAGTTATCTTGGTGACAGACAAAGAGAATAACAGACAGACAAATAGAATAAAAGACAGACAAACACGGCGAAAACATAACCTCCTTGGCGGAGGTCATAACCAAAGACGCTACCAGTGGTATGGCTCGGCGCTAGGGACCACATCTGTGTGGTTTACGGTTGATTATGGTACTGAGAGTGGGTTTGAGCGACGTCGACATATTTGCTGGTTTCGTATCACTAACACGACACACAGTTAAAACTAGGGTAAAGGTGAAAAACATTGTGCAAATAAATGCAAACTTTAGATATCTGCTGAAACCATCTTCAAGCGATGAAATAAGAACATACCTAAAAGTTCGATCTTATAGCTATGTAAGGGGCACCATTGATACTTAACAGTAATTTCCTATTATACAAAAATAGATTAATTTACAATGAATAAATTAGTAGAACTTCTTTGATCATTCTATGTCGGTCGGAATCTATGAATGTAAATAGATTGTAGTAAACGCAAGTCAAAATCAGAGAATTTTGAATTCTTCTTGTGTTGATGAAGGCATGCAGCAGCGACTTCCCATTCAAACTCACACACAATCTCACCGAAACAACGATCGGAAAACACAATTCTGTTCAATATAACTGCTAACATTTAGTTGAACTGAATGAGAGGCCCTCTTAGAGATGCTCAGTTTGGGATTATTGTTTTAAACTCCATCCTAAGTAGCAAAACCAACACTTGTGACTGACGTTCCGAACTAGCTAACCCTGATCAGATCAGCTTATATCGTTGGAACGGTCACAATTATGACATCTCGAGCAACGTTGATGAAGATATATATATATATATATACTACGTATTTGATAAATAAAATAGAGATGCTTATAGCTAAGTTTACGTAAGGCAAAAGTCTGCATAGTAAGTAGTGTATAAAGCTGCGAATCCTATGTTTTTGAGGGTAGGTTCCCCTCGCGCCGAGGGGTCATCGCGCCACGCCTTCCGGTTTCCCAGGCCCCGCCCACTTCCGGTGTGCGCCCCCCCCCCCTGACTCCCGCAAAACCGGTAGNACAAAGATTCGCAGCTTTATACACTACTGACTATGCAGACTATTTATTGCCTTACGTAAACTTAGCTATACGCATCTCTATTTTATTTATCAAATACGTAGTATAAAAAAGATCAATGTCTATTTATCTGTTGATTCATCTGCTTACCTGTATAATTATCTACAAATTTTCCGTCAATCTTGAAGAATTTTTATTCCAGGGCTGCGTTGCTTTCGAAATGTGGAACTTGCGATGTATCACGAGTGTAGTTCTTATAGCTGGTATTATATGGATTTGTGTATACGGCAGGGGCAATGGTATCAAAGACAGTTGCAGGCCTAACCATTTTGAAGATTCATTTCATATCAAGTACGTTGACGTTCTGCCAGCACAGAAAAACTGTGCTGCTCTACCGGAGGGGGCAAACGCGAATACAATCGACGCTCCTGAGGGCGATGGCGTTCGCAGTTGAGCTTGGGATTATGACTGTGCTGTGATTCTAAGGGCACAGACGCTACAGTGAATGATACTTTCGCTTGTTTTTTGCACCGAACGAAGGACACTACACCCACAGTTGCAATTGTTCAGCAGACTAAAATTCAATCGTAATTTTGTTGAGTTGGTAGAGAAGGAAGTTGCCGAGAGTGTCCGACCGACGAGCGGAACGCATGAGAAAATCACCACTATATGGGCTTGTAAAATTAAAAAAGAACTGTGAACGCACTGCTTCCGCAGTCATTTCTGTCGGAGGGATACATAGTATACACATACATAATGTATTCAGAGAAAGAAAGAGTTGATTTTCACAACAAAGGTTCTCAGTAGTATCAGGAGAAGATTTCAGTATCGAGAGTATAAGGTTCCAAGTAATATATGACAGTTGAGGCAGTTCACAGGCCTTAACAATGATGGTAACAAATCTGCGATTTCATCTCACTAATCTTGCCCTGGTTATTTATTTATTTTTTTCTTTGCGATGATAGAAGCTCTGTTCCTACCAGCTTGATCTTCAATTGAAAAAAAAAAACAAAGAGGTGAGCGCCTTCGCTTCCATTTTGAAAAAAAAAAAAAAAAAAATTCCCATCCTTGAAATATTGATTACGATATGAATTTCTATAAAGTGGCCAGGCTTACCACGAAAGGTAAAATCAATCTATCTACAATGTCAGAAGTGCATCCAGAAGTAAGTGAATGTCATTTACAAAAATCGCTATTTATGCTGTTCAGTGTGGATAATGAACATCGAGAAGGGCATCCCGATCAAAAGAAAAAAAAATGTGGTGCAGCGAAAACCTGTAGGTACACCATTTCCGCAGTATCAGAATATCCGGAAATTGGAAAGGGCTGCATATTTCCAAATTAAAATAGAAGAAATCAGGATAGAGATACTATTTCTGGAGAGGCTAAACCAGAATGATGAAAGTTTTCCCAATAAAATAATCTGCATTGTGCAGCTGTTTCTTTATCTAATCCTGAATTTCAATGTAAAATGCAAGTAAAAGTTACACATTACATATATATATATTTAAATATAAACAAAAAGGTGTACCATCGCGGTGATTGGGGCCATACGCGCGTCACACCTCTGGGGATACGCGCAGGTACAAAGGCACATCCTGCGTAATACATGGTGCAGTTGAACGAATTTCGCTAATGAATCCTCTCTCGAAACATATGCTCGTTTCAGGGTTATGTACGTAAGGAAAAACTTCTGATTAATCCTCTAACGCTCACTGATCTTTGTTCAGTCTCAAACAAATCTATTTCTAGGAAAAACCCAATTTTCGACGGATGGTTTAGATTGAACCGTATCGAACGAATACACGTGTCTCTCTTGAAGCTACAAGCGTGACACAGGGAGGCTCAAATTAATTAAATGTACTCCAGCTAGACCAACTAATTTTTCTAAAACCTGTAGCAAGGGAGGGATAAATTACCTCATAGGTTAATAGAATGAACTAACTGATCTCTTGAATCACCTAATAGTGTCTCTCGACAGAGAGGATTAACCAGTTGGGTGCTCTATGTAGTTTCAGGCAATGTATGATAAATCTACCGAGAAAGAGAGAAAGACACGATCGTGCCTCTACACGCCCAAAAGGTTATGCTCACTTCTCATGCAATGAAAGAAACTTTCTCCCCTATAAACTTTATTTTAACGCATTAAAGTGTTTAGGTAGGTTTAAACTTCAGCATAAAATGTACATATGAACAAACGACCAAAGCCACCACGCCGGCTGTCCTGCACTCTACCCTCCTCATGCACAGCTCGGTTTTGAGGTCACACAAGGGGAGGTCAGTGTCAAGATCAATGCAGCGTGGTAGTGCGTGCATTGAGGTCAGTGAGGAGAGTGCATGGACTGTAACCGGCGACCGAGCAGCAGCAGTCGCCTCAGCAACAGTAATGGGGAAAATTTGATGGGAGCAAAACAGCCCTGTCAGGATGGTTATAGCTTTGAACGGTTTATTACCGCTTTGACATGCTGGTATATGCTAGGTTAGACAAATGTGCATTCGATTCAATAAGGTTCTTGTCAGTTTCATAAATCAGTTAAAGGCTTAAAAGGTTTGTTATGGATTTCATATGGGCTATGTTGTATGAAGCCCATGAGATGCAATGCATTACAGTGATGTGCTGCAATTCTAGAGGGTTTCTTGCACAAGTGTAGTAGCTGTAATCAGCCACATTATATTATTCTGTCAAAATTACGGAACTTTCGCACAAATTGACTTAACCCTCCATTACTCAACACACCCGGGTATTTCCGACTACTCTATATTATTTATCCCCTGTATACATGAACCTTACGTTTTTTTACCATACGCGCGCATATAATCACCAAATCAATCGTCTAAATGATGGTTTTTACTCATCTTCACTCCTATAGACCTTTCCTTTGCGTAATTACACCTCGCGCATGATGACACGTACTACACTCACCTACAAAACTGACATAGTGAATTAAACTCCTAAAACTCACTAGTTTCGGAGTTATTTTCAAAATACGAATACTGTTATATACTGTATTCATCTTCTGAGCATGGGTGGAGTTCTAGTTGAGATCGTCATTGTACTGGTTGCGAGGTTCAACTTTAATGCAGGGTACCGTGCTGGATGGTGAAAGAATGTCGCTAAGATCTTCTTGTTTATTTACAACTGATTATAGAAGACTTAGAAGATATGATCCAATAATAAGTAGCAAACATGCTACTTGAAAGATGCAGTCAACAAAGCACAAGGTCTACATCTGAATAAGTGCTACAAGCAGAATGCAGTAGACAATGCTGGTACAGTAAGGCTAAGTACCGAATAAGCTGATTCTTTAATGCGCAAGCCCTTTAAATATCTATCATTTGCCGGCTTCATTTAGAACACTGGTTGCTTTCGCCGGAATCGAGTCGTAAGTCCGCCTGTAAATTACTGTACGTTTATGAGACTAACAGATATCTCAGAAACTCTGCTTACAGGTTTCGACAGACAGCTTTTACTGATAGAGGTTTCGGCCGGAAGGTCCCCAAAAATTTTGGCTGTCACTCAAAAAGCACTGCTGGTAAACAAGCACATTTTGTACGGTGTCATAAACGACCTTTTAACTTCTTTATCTGAGAGCTTCTGACTTGAAAGACGGTGGCCACTTCCGCCAGACCAGAACTCACATGATAGAAGGAATGTGTCTATACATTTGAATGTTAAGGGTAACACATTGGAATGTTGTATGTGCGAAACGCATATATAACAAATACTTTTTCCAATTTCAGCAGACAGGAACCGGTTGAGGAGAAGGGCTCTTAGTTTAAAATATCAATATTGCGTTCCGTTTTTTCAGCCGACGGCAATCGGCTAATGTGAAGCAAGTTTTTGTTATACGGAGACGAGCACTTCTTTCAGTTTCTAGGTTTACCAAACTTCGGCTGGATTTCTAGTTTAGTCGAAGTTTTGTAATCCTTCAAGAAATATGGAACATGGATGCCCTCTATTTCAACAAATAACTTCTTTCAGTACATTGAAACAAACTGTAACCGGGTGAAATATGAACTTTTAATATATTGAAACCGACTCTAACCGGGTGAAATATGAACTTTTAATATATTGAAACAGACTCTAACCAGTTGAAATATGAAAAGATGCAGCTGGAACGCAGTTGCGACTGATTCTTTCCTTCACAATTTCACGACTTCATCTTTTCGAAATGAAAAGATTTGAGCGGATATGCTGCGTATTCTCTACACCTTGGAATTTTGCGCAGCGGAGCACACGTTCACAAAAGGAAGCCGCACGGGTCCAAAGCGGCAAAGCTGCTGGGGCTTCTGTGAGCTGGAGCGAACAGTTGCTTCAATGCCCCAGGCTCGAGGACCTTCGGATGTGTTCTTTAACACTTAAAATACACGTTTTACTGAGACCGCTTTTGCGCAGTAAGGTGATACGTAACAGATCGATGTAAACAGCAGGGCAACAGATATTTACAAGATGGCGCTACGCGATGCACAGACAAAGAGAGAGGTAGGTAGTGGGGCTATCGTACAACATTCGCAGCAGTTAGGTACTTAATTGGAGCGAACAAATCCAAAACATAGGAGAAGTGGTATTTTCATAAAAATGTGAACGAGAGCATAGATACAAACAAAGACAACAGAGTTGGACGTCAAGTTAAAGACAACAATCAATACTATCAATTACCAATTACACATAATAGTATCATGGCTGGCGTAAAACTTAAGAGTGACATAAGAAAAATTCAAAGTAAGATATCTATACCATCTATAATAGCAAGTCAAATTGTAGGTAAACAATGCGAATCGCTAATTTTTATTGGGGAAAGTACCATTACCGAGTCGACTTTGTCAGTTGTTTTAAATATGCAATAAAGGTTTTCAGACACTTTCAACGTTAGGTGGCACCATCAGGACAGCAGGAAATGCGAAAAATGATTACCTACTTTTTATGGAAATTCAGCATTTAATTGTGGCTTATATTGGGATAATAACAACAGTGCAATTGGTACAACAATTGGTAACACGAAATTTTCAAGCATTTCGTTGCTACTGTTTTATCTTTTGCAGACAAGGATGCGACACCACCCTCATATGTATCTGCCTACATGTTCGCAATTATGTGTTCCCTACGTAAGTAATAGATGCGGGTAATTTGTGCAGCTGCACGTACAGCAGCAGAACAAAGGTGCAGTACACGCGGATGACTACGACAAAAAAAGTACACAAATATCAGCATTTATAGCAACATGTAATCATAGCCCATACCTTCAGCTCGTTGCCGTCCAGAAGGATCGTTTCGTCCCATTTTAAAAATTCTATTCCGACGGAAATTGATGTTTGCTGTGGACGGTAAACTCTTGTGATAAAAGAACTTTTCATGACATTGGTGAATGATCCAAAAACACGATTGAAAAACTCTTCATGATATACAACATTTTCCAACTTTAAACGTTCTACGGTCTCAACATATAATGAAAAAAGGTAGGTGCAAATAATATTCAAGATAAAATATAAGATATTGGTTACTTCCGCTGCAGTGGATGACGTTCTTCGGCGCACCTAGAGGCGAACTTTATAACAGAACAATTGGATATCCTAACACTTCTGCGTGAAGTATGCGTACACCATACAAGAGTAGTCCTGCGTGTCACGTCCTACAGAACAGTGGAGATGCAATATTAAAGTAGGATACTAGGTCAGCAGTAGCCCATTTTGACAGGCACGAAGGCCAAACTTAAGATTTGGCTCGTAGTTCATTAGCGCTGCCCATCCTTCATTTTCAGAAGAATAAACCTCTATGTCTCACACATTTTAATTCAGTTCATTAAGTCTACAATGCTCTAGAAGCTAGAGAAGGAGTCGTTAAACATATTATATTATAGGTGTTTCTTGCCCTTGTTAACCCACGAATTTTGGAGCAAAATATGAAACGCTTTTCAATAATTTAATTTGCGTAAGCAAGTCAGTTATTTCCTTCGCAGAATAATACAGTGACGCTCACTACCACCCCACAATATATTTAAGGAATTTTCTCCTGTCCCAGACGTCATTTCGTAACAGAATTAATAATAGAGCGCAATTATCACTAAATATTCACAAATACGCACTTCACGGTAGCAATTTTTGTTAATAATAAGTTCCAAGCTCAAGTCTACTTCAGTTCAACAATTTTAATCTGCTCTCCGATCAGATTAAATATTCCGCCAAAGTTTCGTAATCAAAAACCATTTCCGCTAAAAAAAAAAAGTGCCGAAACCAGGCGAAAGGATTGCATTTTCAGGCGCTTAAAAGAAAACCCGTTTTAGATTACTGTTTCGGAGTGGCCAAACGATAACGCATTAGAACACAATAATATTTATGTGAGTTTATTAGTGAGTTTGTACGCGTTCCCAACACGTGTTCCAAATATTCGTCACGAGAAGTTGTTAAAGAATATGAGCTAACAGTACGCAATATCAATTTCAAGAACAATAACAAGAATTAAGGGTTAACAATGTATTCACAAAGTTAAAATACGATAAGAAACCCATTGAAGGCGTTAAACACCCATTGTTACCGCCAAATTATATTGACATAAAGCTGAGCGAAACACCGAAAAATCATTAAAGATAAAATAACAACGGCAACAGGGTCGAAGAAGACGCACACCATGTGTCTACAAAGCAACAGCAGCCAACTTGACCTTGGACATAACTTTCAAGGTTACAAACACTTATGGTCGAGATGGATATTAATTGGCTATCTGGTATAGACCTAATCCGCACACGGTTATCTGGCTCTGGCACCGGTGGAAGCAAAGCAACGTGACCATTCCAGCACGGCAGCACGGATGAAACACATGCATCCGCATTACAGGTCAAAGTACGGAGCACGCTAAGCAAGGTCAGACATGGATATGAATCGAGGACTGCATATGTGAGAGCCAGCCAGCATCGAGAGACCCAGACACCGAGTGTGTTTGGATGCGGTGCGTCTGGCGATGCAACAGCAACAGGAACGACAGAAGTAGCAAGAGCAACAGTACAGTAGTGGTGCTGGTAGTAACAGATGTTTGTGGCGGCGACGGCGCTCGTCAAAATGCAAAGAGGTTGGGGCACAAACACATCAACACTGATCCGATACGCTATCGAACGAATCAAAAGAAACAGGTAGCAAAGCACGCTCAGACACGTCTGAAGCTCGGGACATGAGTGTAATGAGTAAGCAGACAACTGCACCTGCTGAATGCATGAATCACAAACGAGACAGACGGACATGAGTCTAAATATTCCGAGGTCGAGTTGCTAAATCTTACAGACTTTCCAAAAGATATCGGGTCCATGCTAATTTTTAGCGAAGATAACGCTTAATTTTAGTTCATAAGAATGTAATCATATACACGGTAACACACTGAATGTCTATGATGCAGTGTATTCATTAAATAAAGAAGTAGCTCCAGTTTGAAGGCACGGAATAAAAAAAAGATATAGCTAGTATGATAACGAGAGAAGAAATCGCAGGGAAAGTGACGACCGTGAAGTTAATATGAGCTGTGTAGGCTAATCACACAAAATATTTTTCCGCTATTCACGGTCTCCGTTGTTGTTAGTTCCAAAGCCAGTTATTATAGTTAGTAAGTGAGATGCGAGTTGGCTTTGCTTTTCACATGCCTTGTAAGGATAGTAGGCATAGCGTAACCAAGATACGCGCATGGGCAAAAAAGAGGGGAGGTTATATTGTACACGTATGCTGAAAGGGAGTACACTAATTATCATACCAAATGGAAGTTATGTTTTTGTAGTGTTTGTCCGTCTCTTTGTCTGTTATTCTATTTGTCTGTTGCCAAGATAACTCAAAAAGTTATGAACGTTTCTTTACGATATATGCAGGGATTGTTAGGCATGTTAGTAGTGAAAGATGATTAACTTTTGGTGAAGATCTGTTAAACCGTTTGGTTGCCTGCATCTTTTTTCTCAGCCCTCTAACTCAAAAGTTAGGAACGGATTTTTATGAAATTTACATGAGTTGTTGGGTATATCACGAAGAACAAATAACCAAATTTTTTTGATGATCTGTTGGTTCGTTTGGCGCTGTGTTTGACTTTATGCTTGTTAGTAAACTAACTCAAAAAGTTATGAACAAACCTTCATGAAATTTACAGACATCGTTAGCAATGCTGAAAGACGTAAATGATTAAATTTTGGTGAGGATCGGTTGGTCTGTTTCTGTGTTTCACTAATATTTGTCACAATGTTTGTTAGCAGCTTAACACAAAAAGTTATGAACGGATCTTCAACAATATTACAGTAGCTGTTATTACCGTCAAAAGGCACAAATGCGTAGATTTTAGGGTTGATGCTAGCAAAAATAACAGTTTCAGGACCAATTTGAATTTTTCATTACCGTTGCCTTGCTTGGCGGGGGTATATAAGCTCTCCGAGTGCTCTAGTTGGTGAATGTTCAGTCCGAGAATACGCAAATCGGAACGAGAAAATCAAACGTTATTGATTAACAAATCAGCCGTAAGGATATTGATTGGTAGACTAGTACCAACGAGAAAATTTACATTTAATGAAAGGATGAACTGTAACGAAATAGTCTGCATTTAAGAGGTAGATAATAACAGACGAAAAAGCCTGTACAAAATAAACGCATTAACGAAGAATGTTTGTGCTTACTTAAGGAGTAGATGAGCAGTGGTGATTCAATTTGCAGTTAACAGGCAAGCGAGAACAGCAACGAAACCTCTACAGCCAACAGGTGAATGAGTTGCGACGAATAAGTTAGCAATGAATACATAGAGGCGGCTGCACCAAGTAGGTAGACGAGAAAGACGAACCAAAACGCAGATACGTAGGACAGAACAAACTCGTACTTATTGAAAATGCAACTGAGGAGTTTTGAAAGTGTGCATAAACTCGGTAGAATTAAACATGTTCACCGTCCAGGGTCTACCAAACGCAGGATCCACAGGTTTGTCTGCGCAAAAGCAGAGACAAATAGAGGAAGACAAACATACGTGTCGCCGTAGCGGCCACGTTCACACCTGGTCCAATACTTGGTCCTTGAAATATGGCACGACAGCACATTAGAGATGAACAAAGCAGCCCCCTTGCGCACCGCCAGTTTATGTGATTATCAGTACTATGGTCAATGATGATAATATTACTAATGATATTATTATGAAAATTTACTATCACTGGTATAACCATGCAGTCTCATGATAATGGTGACAATACAGCAAAAAAAAAAAACAATTATAAACATAATATTGTCATTTTGATATTTCGAATTAGAAGCAAAACCAGTGAAGATTTATAATGTTTACTGATAACAATATAGTGTTACTCACAGAACAGCCTGTGACGACAACAAAGCCAATACGAACCTGCAAAAATAAGACAGAAAAATGTGAATATATGTTACGTTTACTGGGCCGACATGCAGAAAAAGCTTCATCTGAACTAACATATTTTTAACAACGATTACGGAATTAAACATTTCTGCAGATATTACGAGTCATATATGTACTGCATACGCACACTTAGTGATAACCAATACTTATTTTTTTTGCCATCTTTGGAACAAAATGAAACATAAAACGTGGAACGCTGCAATTTATTTCGAAAATGTCTGTAATGAGGACATTATTATTATCATTATCAATAGAATATCCAAACGTCGCAAAGACGCATCTAATGAGGGTCGACCCCATTGCTGCTGATTACCAAAGAATAAGGCTAAATAAAGAATTCAGGAAGCGACAGAAATTTAAAGGGAACTTGGGGCGTATCATAGCTACCGAGATTGGTATGCAGTGGTACGGCATAGTAGCCGAGTTTCAATTTTAGAGTTTATTACCTCCGCCATGGAGGATATGTTTTCATCAGGTTAGTCTGTCTGTTATTCTATTAGTCTGTCTGACGCCAAGTTAACTCAAAAACGTATGGACAGATTTTGACGAAATTTACAGAGATTGTTAAGTATGTTAGGAGAAACAGATGATCAACTTTTGCTGAATGAATATCCGTTCGTCCGTTTGTTTAGGTATCTGCCTCAATTTTGCTAGTGCCAGAACTCGAAGTTATGGACGGATTTTCATCAAATTTACATGAGTTGTTATGTTAGGCTCATTACGAAGAGTAAATGACTAAATTTTTGTGATGATCTGTTTGTTCGTTCGTTTGTTCTTCGTTGTGTTTGATTTCAGGCTTTTCAGCACAATAACTCAAAAAGTTATGAATGGCTCTTTATCAAATTTACTGGATGTATTGGCAATGTTAACAGACATAAAAAATAAATTTTGGTGCAGATCGATTGGTTCGTTTGTGAGTTTGACTCATGTTCGTCATAACGTTTGTCAGTAGCATAACTCAAAATGTTATGAACGGCTCTTCATAAAAATTGCAGAAACTGTTAATACTATCAAAAGGCACAAATGATTAGATTTTGGTGTTGATACAATGAAAATAATTGTTTCAAAGCGAATTTGAATTTTTCATTACCGTTGCCTTGCTTAGTGGAGGTATGCGCTCGCATTGTGTTCTAGATTAGATTAGACGGACGAACAGACCCATTCCCACAGAGATACCAAGACTTACGCCCCGTAAACCCTTCCTATGCCTCCTGAGGTGATTTTAGAGTTAACAGCATCATCTCCAGTGAAAATATTGTATAATCGACGATGGAAGGCTGAAAATAACCAAATTAGAACGCCTCGGTGGGGTAAGACCATCACCCGCGGTAGGGGACAAATTCAACGAAGTGATTTACGATGAACGAGGCTAGGGCTAAGCCCCATTACTTCCCAGAGATTAGCTTTCAATAATAAAATAGGAACATTAGAACGCCTCGATGGCGTAAGACCAACACCCGCGGTGGGGGCATATTTCATCGCCGTCATTTTGTTATGGCCAGCTAATCGATCCTAGTTTTCTGGCATGGGTCACATCGAGGACAGCCCACCAGACTCCTTGCAAAAAATCACGAAGATAGCTCAACTCCTCCTTTTTTGGGGGAGGGTAGTGAGCAAATTTCATTTGTCATTTTTTATGGCCAACTAAATCCAGTTTTAGTTCTTTTTTGCATGGCTGACATTCTTGACAGCCCACCAGACTCCATACAAAAAATCATGGACATAGCTCAACTCCTTCTACCTGTTTTTGGGTGGAGAACAAATTTTATCGCCGGTATTTTTTATGGCCAGCTATTCAAAGTTTTTTGGCATGGGTCACATCGAGGGCAACCACCAAACTCCCTGCAAGAAATTACGAACATTGCTCCACTCCTTCGAACACAGATTGGGTGGACAGACAAATACATATACAAACAAATATATATATATATATACAAATATACATAGAAATATATATACTTAAATCTTCAACGAAAACATTATCACCTCTCTCACTTCACTCGCGGGTGATTATAAAGTGATGCATATAGTGCTGCTATAAATAGGTACATTGCGTGAAAAACATAGGGAGCGACATGTGCTTTGCAGAAGGGAAGCTTTCCTCTTTCAAGTCTATAAATACCTAGCTACCTTTTTTAAGCCCACATCATAATATACTGCATCTTCTCAAGCATATTTCAGAAAGCTACATTTTGTCATTATAAAATTTGAGGCTCGAATATCCTCGTATCAAATGCCCTCGACGTTCAGCAACTAAAGTGTCTCTAATCTTTTCCTTAATTAGGAGACGGAAAGACCAACCAACAGACTAATTAGGAGACCAACAACTGCGTATTATTATCCACTTACTATAATGGCGAGTTTACACGTCATTCATACCAACGTGTTTGTACATCCACTCATTCGAACGTGTTACTGTGCACTAGAAATAGCAGTAAAGTGCGCCGCTTTCTGAGTTTTATTTCACTCTAAATCTGAAGAGACATCCGTAACTTGCCCAGCGACACTCGACGAAGAAACAGATTTGACTCTGACTCAACATGTTAATAACGTTTTGAGGTGTACACAACATTGTACTGACAACGACGCTACAGAAGATATTGTATAATCGACGATGCAAGGCTAAAACTAATAGATAAAAAGAAAATGGAGACCAAATAAAGTGATGTATTTGGTGCTGCTAAAACTAAGTGCAATGTGTAAAAAATATCGCGAGCAACTGCTGATGAAGATCAGCATAACTGAACGAATATACCAGCCAACAATTGAGTCAATTACCTTTACTAAAGAAAAAATAAATAAATTAATAAGTGTCACGTAACGCAATGAAGAAAAAGATAGGAAACTAGAGCACTCAGAGAGTGCATACCTCCGCCAAGCAAGGCAGCGGTAACGAAAAATTCAAAGCGGCTCTGAAACCAGGATTTCCTTTATATCAACACGAAAATCTGATCGCTTGAGCCTTCTGATAATGTTAACAGTGTCCGTAATTTTCCTGGAGATCCGTTCATAACTTTTTGAGTTATGCTGCTAACAAACATTCTAACAAACATGAGTCAAACACACAAACGGACAAACCGATCATCATCAAAATTTAATCAATTGCTAACAATTCCTGAAAATTTCATAAGCTCCATCCACGATTTTTTGAGTTATTGAGCTAAATCAAACACAGCGAGAAACGAACGAACAAATAGATCATCACAAAAATTTGATCGTTAACTCTCTGTAATAAACCCAACAACTCATGCAAATTTCACGAAAATCCGTCCATTACTTTTTAAATTAGGGCACTAACAAAAAAAAAAAAAATAGGCAGACAAGCAAACAAACAAAAGGATAGACAGATCTTCACCTAAAGTTAATCACCTGTTCCTCCTAACATACCTAACAATCCCTATAAATTTCGTCAATATCGGTTCATAACTTTTTGAGTTATCTTGATGACAAGACAGACAGACAGACAGACAAAGCCGACGAAAACATAGCCTCCTCCTCGACGGAGGTAAAAATTGGAGTGTTCAAAATTTTACGCCACGGTAGGTACCACACGATATATAGGGCGAACCAAGAACCGGCTTATTAATTAATTACTATGGAGCTGAGCTCGCCTCCACGTGTGTGTTCGTACACGGTAAAGGCACCATGGAGAAGCCACTTGTACGCGTCATATATACGAGTATAAACATACAATTTTTCAGGCATAATGAATTTTCATTTGAGAAGCCCTCGAAAGAGTACAAAACAAAGAGGACAACGGGGGTTTTCTTGAAGTACATACTAATTTTCAGCCATCATTGAATGACTGGTCGGTTCACTGTAATCTGGATTGGCCGTTGTAGTGTATCTTTCAGACGCATATTAATAATGAAAGCGTGATCAATCACTAATTCCCCACTGTTCTTCATGACAACGCGACTACTCTAGTTACCTCCGGCAAAGAGGTTATGATTTGCCGAGTTTGTTTGTTTGGCTTTCTGTCTGCCTGTTTGACTGTCACCACAATAACGGAAAATGTTACGAACGGCTCTTAACGAAAATTACATGTAATGCAAGGTATGTTAAGCGCAAACGATGATTAACTTTTGGTGAAGATCCGTTCAACCGTTTGTCTATTTGTTTGTGTGCCTTTTTTCTAGGTAGCATAACAAAAATGTTATGGACGGATCTTCATGAAATTTTCAGTAGTTGTTGAGGTTGTTACTAAAAGCAAATGACCAAATTTCTGTGTTGATCCGTTTGCTGGTTTGTCAGTAACATAACTCAAAACGTTAGTTAGGAAAGGATGGATCTTCATGAAATTTGTAGCAATTGTTAGATATGTAAATTAAAAGACACAATAGACCAACAACCACACAGAAATTAATTACTGTCTCTAACACAATTTTCGGTCGCTGAAGACACTGATTTACGGTTTTAGCATTTTGGGCGGCCCAGATTCTGTTAGAAGTACGTTTTGACTAAAATTGAAACGTCCAGCGAAATTCAGCGATAAAACGGCCTCCTAGCTGTACAGCGGCACTGCAGGATGGTCGTGTCCGCTGGTTGTTATCAGCGCAGGTGCACCAAGGATGGAAGGTAGGTTAATTTGACAAACCGATTGATGACGTGTGTAATTAAAGTTCAACATACTGTAGCAGCTTTCACAATATCATGAGAAAAAAAAGAGAAACGATTTAACAATCAAGCGGAAGCAGAATATCGTTAATTGTAGCAGCAAATCCGATTATAGCACGCATAGAAAGTCTCAGAATGAAAAGAATGTAACGCTTTTACGACAGAAAAAATTATCTAGTTTAACTCCAATCCAAATTAAAAAAAATAAGGTTCTTAACAACTGTAAAATAAGGGAATAAATAATCATTTTTTAATGATCAAATGTTTTGCAAACCTCGATTTTTATCGTCGCAGCAATTCTACTTAAACTAAGGGTCTGCTTTTCCTTTAGACGCGAAACTAGAAAAAAACTAGGTAATATTTTCGACAACGACATAGATACACAAACATAAAGCAGTGTGAACAACGTTCACTTTATATCGCCAAGCACCAAGTGACCCAACAATGCTTTTCCTACGGGAAACCAAATTCTGGTTCGGTACTTCATGAATATTAGCCCTCATGTGGATTATTGAAGATTTCAATATATATATATATATATATATATTCAATTTGGTACGAATAACCTACCGACACCAGACAACCGATAGAGCGAATAGACGGATATGCTCGGGTTGGTCCCCTAACGGGTTAACCACAATAAATGCAACAGGTACGTACCTACAAGCAGCCCTTCACAATTTAGCCTCGAAGAGCTCAAATTTTTTAGCTTAGCCTAAAGTTAAGATGGTATCCGGGCAGAGAGATATACAAGCAGCGCTCAGTGCTTCTCCCTGCAAAGGTGCTTGAATATAAAAAATAAACAAACTGTATTAGATGCAACTGCAAAGGTTCACGGTTCATTAAGTATAAATGAGCAGGAAGGCGGCACAGGCGCTGGTGGATGGCAGCACGGCCTCCACACCTAATCAGTGCATAATTAAAATGCATTAAGCAAGAGAGCGAAAGCAGAGCAGATGCGCCTGAGCTCAGTCGTAACTCTCCAGGACAAGGCTATGTTGGGTGCATGAGCCAATAATCCTAAACGCACGTTTTGCTTAAAATAGAAACTGGGCGGTACAGCGCAGGCTGGGCAAGCATGTTACAATTTATAGTAAGGCCTTGATAAGTTAAATCTTACGAAATCAACTTCTTAGTAAACTGAAATCTTGACGCATAAGCAAAAATTCGCTGGAGAAATATCCTACACGTTCGGTTTACCCGACGAGTTTAAACATGCCGACCGAAACTGCCCGGAACGCCGCTCGCATCTCACGAGTAAGCACAACAAGCATGACCGCATACAACCGACCCTCAGTCGGTTCATGAAACGCTACTGCAACCATCCTACAAACGGAATTTTCTAATTCACCGTCAAATATCTCCCCCTATGCGGTCAGTTCGGTTCATTGAGGGTTTACTCTACTGAAAGTAGCAGGCCGAAACGAAAACTTCCTTTGAAACAAGGGACGCCAGAAACGCTGGGAGCCGCACGGGCGGTTTTCGATCGATGAGGTCATCTCAGGGGCAATGAGCGAACAAGGCCTAAATTACACACTCTGCCTAAAAATAGCGTGCGTATACCTGCGTAATGTTCTCAGTTCCGAGTGGCTAGTAAGTCAGTGACGTCAGAGTGACAATAACCACTCTGGAAATTCTGGCGATGGTGAAGTTTAATGACATTGGCAGGACTCTGACGGTCATTTCGAAGGCACTTTGCTAGCAGAATCGCAGTCCCGCCATGCAACATTGGTAAGTAGCGTCTAGGTTGGTGTAAGCGCTTCTGGGCGTTGTTTGTGACGGGCGTTTAACACATTGCCTACTAAAACCTGGAACTTAAAGTTTTGCACACTCTCATACTTTACAAGGCAATACCTACAACGTGAAGAAACTATTATGTGCACGTCATAGCATCCGTTGATTAAATATAACCGTAGTCAAACACTAAATACAAAGTCGACTAATCGTAAAATTAACGTTTCGGGAGAAACTATCCCATTTTCCGAAACGTTAATTTTACGATTAGTCGACTTTATATTTAATGTTTGATATTTGTCTTTGTTTAATAACTGTAGTCTGGCTGGATATCACATACGAACTGTAAACAATATGTTCGAAATAAATTATGGACCAGTTTTACATACAGGCTTTTAAGCTGGTTTTTAATCTCGACAAGAAATCAATTGTCCACTCAAAACACTGAATATTACAGCTAAGAGGACCCCCTTGGTACCACCTCTCTGCAATAGCAAAAAAATAAAAATAAAAACCCGGCGCCATCATAATGCAAACGATACGTGTTGTACTAGAATAACTATGACCTGCAATGTTAAAAGTAAATCACTTTAGCATAATTAAATTCTGGACGGTACTACACGTAATGCTGCAAAAACTGTATTTAGCTTCCCGACCACGTCATTTTTCGACAGACTAGACAGTTGCAGTATTCTACGCAAATGATGTATTTGCCAGGAAAATTAAAAAGCTCAAGCATATAAACACAAAGTTACAATTTGGCAGACTATGAGCTAGTCACTCAAATGATCTTGTAGTCAAGAAGGTAAGTAAAGGTAACACTGAAAAAACAAAGATCAAGTAGCAGGCAAGGAGCACATCACTAAAATCTTTCAGTTTTGAGAATGTGTACAACCTAAAAAAACGCAAATAAAAATAAAACGTGCCGGAGTTAGGAAGATGGTAGACAAACAACTGATGAAATATTGCAGACAGGAAGATAGTGAGCATAAAACTCGAAACAATCAAGAAAAGAACAAACATCGCCGCCACGTCCAATGACAGCGGCGCAACAGCAACCGCGGAAGGCCTTGAAATCGGCGGCAGAAGTCGCGTCAGCACCATCAAAACCGCCGCAAAAACCAGCAACTCATGCTCTAACTTTGTTCTAAACAAAGGACGTCTCCTGGAGCACGTTACCACTTCGCCGCCACTGAAAATG
>LQNS02278183.1:3192737-3214158 GCA_001587735.2 Parhyale hawaiensis
GCACCATCAAAACCGCCGCAAAAACCAGCAACTCATGCTCTAACTTTGTTCTAAACAAAGGACGTCTCCTGGAGCACGTTACCACTTCGCCGCCACTGAAAATGCAAGAAAATAGATAAACAAATGCGAGAATCATCAATTTTATAAGACTGAAATATTAGAAAAGCGAACGTTTGTGTTGCAACTTTTTTTTACAACAGAGATACGAAAACATAGAAACAAACGCACACTTTACAAATATTCCTGCGCTACAAACACGAAAATAGATTATATTTACATATTTCTCGCGCTCAACTCAGATTTCAAATTTCGATCAAATGCACAAAGTTCCCTACAGATGTGAAAGGGATTCGCATGCCGACCGCAAAAGCCAGTGACGTTGACTCAGATTCCTGAGCCCACGACTGCTTACAATTCTTCGGCCTATCTAACAGCGAACATTTTCTGGGATTTTTATTTATAGGCAAACGAATGTAAAGAATTCACACCAATAGGCGCAGCTTAGGACTGCTCTGGCTTATCACATTGAATCTAATATCTGCTCAAGATATTTTGCGTTCTAGCCGGCTAGTTGAAAGAACTAAACAAGGAGTTTCAAACAGTTACTGCGGGAACTATAATAACAATCACACGTTCAATTTATGAGCAGACGTTCAGCTTGCAAGTCGTCCTGATTACACAGTGAACATCGATATTCAACTTCCGTGCAAGCTGACAGTCCTTTCCGAAGCTGATCGTGCGGTGGCACAGTGTGGCTGAGTGTGGCCACAGAATAAGATGAAATCTCCCTGTATTATAACAGTGCCACGCGAGACTCTCATTCTTCGTTTCGTCAAAATTAGAAAATGAATTCCTTTAGTCAAACCAGCGTAAGCAGTGCTTCAAGGGCGGGGCGGAATTGAACGCAGCAGTGCCAAATTGAATCTATTAACTAATGAATTTTGAGTTTTCGAAAATAAATATAATTTTATCCATTAAAACAAGTTATACCAAGAGCTTAAGTGAGATTTAGCAAAGTTGTATTGCGTTCTTAGCCACGCCCATCGGACTCCTTCCGCTGGTTTGACTATATTTAATAAGAGCTCGATGTCATCAACAGATTCCGACTACACCTGACACGAAATTAATGCATTTGAAATGTAATACAAACTAGAGCACTTTGAAAGCGCTTACCTCCACCAAGCGAGGCTACGGCAGCAAAAAAATTCAAACTGGCTCTGAAACCATATTTTTTTGTATAACTCCAAAATCTAGCCATACGTGCCTTTTGATAGAAATAACATCTTGTGCAATTTTCTTGAAGATCCGTTCATTACTTTTTGAGTTATACTGGTAACAAACGTTATGACAAACATGAGTCAAACATTTAAACGAACAAACCGATCAGCACCAAAATTTAATCATTTATGTCTTTTAACATTACTAACAACCCCTATAAATTTCATAAAGATCTGTTCATTATTGTTTGAGTTATTGTGCTAACAAGCATAAATTAAAAACAGTGACAAACGAACGAACGAACAGACGGATCATTACCAAAATTTGGTCATTTACTCTTTGTTATATACCTAACAACTCATCTTAATTTCATAAAAATCCATCCATAACTTTTTGAGTTATGGCATTGAGAAAAATAAGGAAGACAAACAAACAAACGAATGGACGTATCTTCACCAAAAGTTAATCATCTGTTCCTCCTAACATACCAAACAACTCCTGTAAATTTCGTCCAAATCGGTTCATAACTTTTTTTGAGTTACCTTGGTGACAGACAGAGAGACAGACAAACACTTCAATAACATAACCTCCTTGGCGGAGGTAACTATACACTAAAAAGGAACTCGACTTTACACTCTCCGGAGCGTTACCACTACGATTCCAGTTGTCACTGTTCGTAGCGTAACCACATCACCATCAATAGTTACTGCGGTGCGCGTAACCACCACGAGCAGGTGCATCGGTATTTATCGAACGGCTACAATAAAGTGAATTGGTCTCTTCCGCCCGCAACTACGCGAGGCGAAGTACAAGTGCGCGGCATCAGTCAGGGTGACTGATACAGAGCAACTCGGAGTTCGTGATGGTGCGTCATGAAGATTTGCGGTTTCCTGACGGTAATGTTACACTATCGCTGCCTCTCGTGACAACTCTTTAAACAGAGGAGGGTGGATTGATATTAAGGGAATATTCAGGAGACTAGAAAAGTACGTACAGAGAGAAACCTAGCAAAATCCCGAAGCCTAAACTTCAATAAAGTAGCAAGACTTGCGGCGATTTAGTGGTAAAATTTAACAGACTATAGTAGCTAAATTCCAGAGAACAGTAAGTAGAAATTTCAAAGAATAAAGCAGGTTAAGCAAACTATTTCAATATTATACAACAGTCAGAGTGTACAGAAGTGTAGAAACTTCCCGAGAATACAGCAGCAGCAGCGTACTAAAGAGCCACCATCCATCCATCCATCAAAACTCGCACTCCACCCCTCTCATTGGCAGATATAAGAGGTAATGACAGCGCTCCCCACCAGAGGCCTCGCAAGTCGCTCTCACCATTAAGACTTTGGACAAGGATGTGCCTCATCACTTATAGGTGTCAGGTTCGAAAATTTCTTCAATAGGGAGCCCTCACACTCTCCTTGCAGTATAACACGAACTTGACTGACACGATCGTATAACACGTACCGGCCATTCACAATGTATATCCAAATATCTTTTTCTAATAATTGAGGATTAGAAAAATCATAAATAAACTAATCGTACGACTGGTAGATTGTAGCGGAACCGGCGTCAAATTGCCTGATGTAAATGTTCTACCAGCTAAATTAAAAATTATATAAAGTTCTGAATTTACTACCGACTGCCGCAATTGTAAAATTTAACTTCATGTCAGCTTAACGCAACAAACTGAAAAAAATGTTATAATTCAAATTAAATAAAATTTTCAAGAAATGTACGTTTGAGCCACGCATTCTGAAATGCAGGTATATAGATCAGCACTGTCTGCTGTAACAGTGCGTATACAACGTGTATATATGTGTGGTGTTGATGAAAGAGCATAGAACACAGGCACCCGCTGCATAGAGAACGTTCCAGGTACAGTATGCAGAGCTCTTAGTCAACTTTTCACGATTTGTCCTAAAAATTGAGATACCGTGAGCGATGTTCATCCATCAATCACTAGCTACATCAGGAACACTAGTTAAGCACAACACATCATCACTAGCTACATCAGGAACACTAGTTAAGCACAACACATCATCAAGAGCTACATCATGAACACTAATTAAGCACAACACATCATCACTAGCTACATCAGGAACACTAGTTAAGCACAACACATCATCACGAGCTACATCATGAACACTAATTAAGCACAACACATCATCACTAGCAACATCAGGAACACTAATTAAGCACAACACATCATCACGAGCTACATCATGAACACTAATTAAGCACAACACATCATCACGAGCTACATCATGAATACTAAGCACAACATATCATGGTTGCCTAGAAATGCGAGAACGATACTAAGAAAGCTTCATTTATCACAATAGTATCATGAGATAATCTATTCAAAACTTCAACCAGCATTAATTTGAATAGTATAATTACATCAGAGGTATAACGAAGAAATGAATAAATTTATATTACAGCAATGTAATGTAAATATCACAAGATCTCAGTATTAGATACTTTGAGTCTGATTTTCACATTTTCCAGAGAGTTAGTGAAAACGTCGGGCTTAAGGCTCTCAATTTCAGTAGTCATCATCAGGGTTGCGGAGTCAGATGGTCCGAATCAAGCTCCCGGGACTGGCGAGGGTCCTATTCCGACTCGTTCTAGCCCAAAAATCCTTAACACGTAAATCAAGCAGACCGTTTCATTTTTGACTCTGACTCCTGTAACAAGCAGGTCTCAGACTCCGACGCTGCATTTCTTGTAAGTGTTGAAAATGTAGAACGTTCTTGTATGTAGAAGAAACACTCGTCGGTCAATGTGCTCCATTCAAGAGATATTATATGAATGCTGCGAAGTCGTCAGTGATGTCAATGCCAGCCTCAAGTAACGATCCTGTTGTAGACATGGAAGGGCAGCAAGCCATTTCTCTAGACATCACATAAACTTCGCTGGTGACACGCAGCACAGACCCTCGGCCTGGCCAATTATTCAGCATGGCCATGAATTATTACGAGCCTCACAATCACCAGCGCTCCTCATTTTCTCCCAATAATATCCAATCCTCAAAGATACTTTCAACAGTCACAATAATCAGGGCTGCTTTATATTGAACTAGCATCACAGTTTCAGTCCTGTACATCTCATTTATATCATGGAATTATGAGCATATTCCTAGGAATCATACCTGAACGCGCATCTTGTACAAAAACAGTAATCATCGCAGTCTCTTTCGTTTACATGTAATTTGCATCACTTAATTATGAGCAAATTCTCAAGTCACAATTAGCAGCGCATTAAACAATTGCTTATTCAATTATCAGCAAATTCCTAACAGTCACAATTAACAGCAAGTCTTGTTTAATTTAGCGCACGAGAGCCACAAAAACTCGTGAGACGGCGGTCCTCGAATTTCGAGCCCTGCTGCAATGGCTCCTCGACACTCGGCAACCACAAAAATCTGAAGCCATCGCAATTTTTCGCGGCGCCCGGCTACGTAATAACGACTCGAAAAGGAAAGTATCGCTGAAAGTCAACTTACTTCCTGGAGTCGATAACCTGATGACCTTCTCAGGACAAAGTTGCGTTTGACTTTGGCATCGTGGGAAGGTCGAAGTCTTCTTCACCATTAGGATCAAGTTTGCACAAAACGCTCACCCATTCATGGGTCGATGGATGTCAAGAACGGGAGAAGGAAGCGGAGTCGTGAACCGACAAACAATTGATTAAAATTTATCGTTCTGACCTACGAAGCATCCGCCAGAGGGAATTAGACGTTTGTCATGAAGCTTGGATTATAGCCGAGAAGGAACACACATCTGGCAATTAGTGCAACTGCTGAAGCGTGAATGACAGTTGTGAATTCGCTAAGAAAATTAATCAATTAGCAGGACACATATTCACGCTTTCACATAAATGTGAGTATGAGCTATCCTTTGAGAAAATTAATCATATATACGCATAGTGACGTAGATACATTCCACTGGCTATAATTAACTGATATTGATGTTTGAGACGAGTGCAATACCAGAAAAAGTGTTGAAATAAAATAGAAATTGCAAGGTTGTTCCGGCATGAAATTTTACAACTCGCCGCTATATATATGTTAGCTATCTCCCAATCAATTGTTTAAGTCTTATTTTTATTGTTTGTACTGTAACTCTTGTATATTTGTCAAAAATTCCAGTGTATCTGCGTCACCCGTTGTAATATAGTGCTCAATAATCGAAGTCACGAAGGCTAGCATATTGATACAATATCCCATTTAGAATAACTGGTATATTTTCACTGCGCTTTACTGCACTAATCCTCTACTATGAAGGCTTTTAGAAACAACAGCAAAATGAACAGCAACAGTCTGTGGACGCCACACCAGTTGGGTGGACTCCTCGATCAGCGCGCGGACTGTGAGCACAAACGAGTCGTGGCTCCCTTTGTGGGACCACATCCTAAAGTTTCTAACGAGATCTACTTCAGTGAAAGATAAATGACCTCACTGATGACATGACGAGTGCCAGAGTAGTGAGGCCGTTTGTAAAGTGAAGAATTAGCGAACACAAAAGGAACCATTGCCAAGATAGAGAGAAGGCGCCAGAAAAGTAAAAGTTAACGAGTATTTTACGGCTAAATAGAAAAGGCCAATTTAGCCAACGTAGGTTGTGAAGTAGCAATCATCACCGGGAATAGAAGAACGCAGAACGTGCAGCGTGTAGTACGTGGATTTGTTTTACTTAAGGAAACTGTGAGATGGTAGATATAAATGCTTTAAACTATGAGAAGTAACATCGTTCTGTCACGGACATTACAACTAAATCAATTCATTTTCCTTAGCAAGAATGTTTTCGGCGAACACAGAAAAGAGGCTGAGCACGATCTATAACGCTTGACACCTCTATTAAACCTATTTTGAAAATATGAATATGAGACAATGAAAAGACTTGAAAGCTTTGCATAGTCCTCGAATGAAGCATGCCCGACTCCATATTTTGTCTTGCCAGTCCAAGTCTTGAAAAAAAAAAATGAAAAAATAAGCATCAAGATTGACAATCCTTTGAATGATAGAAAAATACGGCACACTTCGCAATATCCGTCACATGTTTCAGTCCCATTCTTGAAAATTACAATAAAATCGGCCAATGAAGAACGGAGTAAGAGGTCGATTGTAGGTACTACCACATACAAAGCAGACTACCTTTGGTCAGCAGCGACAGGGGCAGATGTCTTCCTTCCCAAAGCAATCTGACAATTTCACGGCGCATGCAACTGCGGGGAGGCTGCGGATCGATTGCCGTAAAAATTGTGGAGCTTGATTGAAAAGCCCAAAGTACACAATCATTGCAGCCCCTGGGACGCGACAACAGGAAACGTTTGGGAATTATTATTTTTACAGCATGTTTTGAGGACTTTGAGGACTGCAGCAAAATAAGAGAGTCATACAAACAAAATTGCGTATGTAGATAACACAAAACACGACAATAATTTACTTTCAGGTCATTGCAAAAACGGTTTCAGAAGTAGTGTTGCAGTTGAATAACAGCAACAAGAAAATATTCTGTAAAATGTTTACGGATAAAATACAGAAGTGGCGACTTGAGATATAGAATTTTTGGTTTTCTCCTATGTAAATAAGATTAGCTATAAATGGAAAATATGCGTCAGATACGACAGACGTGTTTTCTCCCAATTTTTCAATATTATTCACGATGCAATTATTTAACACAGGGAAATTTCCCAATCAGAAAGATATACGGTATTGCTTTTTTCTCCTGGAAAACCACAAAGATTAAACGAGAAAAATTAATGGCCATGGCCATGAGTGCCAGAGTTCCAATATCTACAGACGAAAACGAATTTATCGCGTTTTTGCCTTAAAACTCTGCAAAACAATTAGTATATTTAAGGGAAAATATTCGTGGATCATTTTCTCAAGAAAATTTGGCAATTATCCAATTTAAGGCGCATGTTTCCTTAAGAAATGAAGGGATAAGCCCATTTATATGCAGTTCTGAAATTTAGGAGATACGATTCTTTAATATCGCGTTGTAAACATGCATGGAAAATCTTGAAAAGAACCGATCGTGATATGAGCGATGGTCACGATCAACGGTCACGACTTCAATCCGCCGCACGATTGTTCGCCAGGATATAAAACCTAACACTCCATTGGAATTTAGTAGCGTCATCGCCGGTATTATTTATGGTTTTTATCAGAGAGTTTTAGAGCCGATGGTAAAACCTTTCGCTACCGGCGATATCCCCTTCAGATACAAATATAAGCAAATCGAGCGAATAAAATTAGCGTTTTGTTTTCGATGCAAAAACAACTGGAGCTTTTTTAGATGCAGTCATTTAACTTTAAGCATCAGAAATAGCGAGCACTTTGTTTTTCTCAACATGGCTCCATTTCCAGAGGCCACTACAAATTGTTTTGCACAAAAAAAGAAGCGCGAATCTATTTTTAATTGAAAATTATGACGGTTTTGGACAAATGTTTGGAATCAATACACAGACCGGTTGTTACACATGACTGCAGGGACTTATCTGCTCTATCTGAATCAGAATCATCGGAAGGAGTTTCGTTCCGTAGACATTCAGTATAACATTATGACAGCAACATAGCCACAGACAGAAATGGAAAAAAATATTTATAGGTACGTTATTAGCACACAACAAACAATGCAGCACACAACAAATACTGACATCGCTTTTTAATCTAAGCATTCACACTCTTAGATCACGCCACCTCTCTAAAATCTTCAAGTTACATCATTACTGATGAATGATAGAAAAACCAATGTATCTACACTTGCAAAAGTTGAAAAATGTACCTGCACTCATCCAGTAATAAAAAATTGTCAAGTTGTATCCTCCTCTAGTCTTAACTCTCCCAGCTAACAATATTTGTAGGCACTACTGCACCTTTTCTTAAGCTGTGCGCTTTTTTCATTATAGGAAAGTTTTGGCGGAAGTTGCAACAAGCAGTTCACTAGTATTGTGACATATCGCAGTTATAACCGCAGAAACACAGATGTTATAATGACTAGTAAGAAATATTCTCTAGCAAATATATGCTCTTAGAAGGACCAAGATTGGGTAGCGAAAGGATTAAGGTAGGCACTTGGTAGCTAAATGAGTAGCTAATAAACTTCGAAGAGAACAGGCTATTGTAAAATTGAAAGAATTTTACCACACAGCGTGATCAACGTGCAGCGCCAACATAATTGACTTGCAGTAATTTATATTAAGGAGGGTGCCACACTGTAGTACCTATAGGAGTGGCTTACGCCAGGGACAGGTTTCGAGGTAGCAAGTAACAGGTTAAAAAGCACACGCTTACTTAGCTCAAGCTTCCCCATAAATTATGGTAAACAGATGGGCATTGCGGCCAAGCCCATAAATACCTATGCATAAAAATTATAGATATGCAAATAATCTCAGCTTCAGGCGGCGTGAGGCAAAAAAAAACGGAAAATACTTTCTGACAATTGCTATGGGATGTTGTGAATGTTTGCTACAAATGTAGCCTTAGAAAACCCGATTAAAATCAATATATTAAAGGCAATTTAAGATAGAAGATGCTCTCTCTCTCTCTCATTCTGGAAGTAGATTTGCTTTCAACGTAATCTATTTGCATTGTAGGAGATACTCCTACAGTACGGCAATCTTATGAAAATTATTTAATTGGGCCACATGGTAGGTACATTGCATCAATGCTGCCTACAATCGTTACTAGACGCATTTTTTTTTTTCAATTTTGAAGCGCGGCTTGCTCATAAAAATAATTCAAACTACCACCGGGGCCACACTGTTCAATCGTGTGTTTAATTTGCTGCGAGGATGTGCTGCTCGCATATCGTTCATACTACGGAATCTGTGCTACCGACTTGAAAAATGTATCGGGAAGGTGGGCAGTTGCACATCCGCTAGTCAAGTTGGGCGCGCGACTGAATAATTCGTACCCTGCATAACGAACATCGTAAAATGGATGCAATACCATGCAGGAATAATCATTCACTTTTCACTGCTGTTAGTTGCTTTTGGGCAACCTGTTAAAATCATATAACTATAAAGTGAACAGAATAAATCTGAAACAAAGTCTAAATCGTCTATTTGGTCAACTATGCTAAGTAAATTTTCTGTATACGGATAATTTTGCTCAGTGTATGGCAAAACTATGGATGCATGTTTACAATTGCATCACTGCAAATTCTTCAGCATCTTAGACACACTATTAAACAGGTAGGTGTCCTCGATATAGGATGGCAGTGAAGGTCGATAATATCAGTACCGAGGCAGTAACAAGAAACACAACTCTAAAAGATAGTAGGAATATATTGACAGAGTTACAATTCTATAATAAAAGGCAATTTTCTGGTTAATTGCCTGCTTGTTCCATAATAATACACAATTTGTTATTAGTTTGCTTGCTCAGTTGACGGGTGGGTCTCTTAAAATACGGTAAAGTTATCACCTGGAATACCATTTATGCTCAACGAATAGAACTGATGAGATTTCTTGTCGAAATTATTCACATTTTTTCGACTTTTTCTAAACATTCTGAAGCGCAATATTATTCCTAAATTTTTCGATAAATCGTACGCAATTTTACAACGCAATGCTTGCCATGGGAATTTATTGGTGTCACTGATACGTCAGATGCCATCCGACTTTGAACTGTCACACGTACAGGTAGAAAATTTAACGAGCGTTTAAAAAAAACCTCGGAAGAGGAGATCGGAGTACAGAAAATGGGATTTCACTAAAGTAATTATTTCTAGAAATCATATATTGCGGTGCGGGTACTATACTTGACGATAATAATTAGCTCCATTATTTCTCCCAACAAGAGTAAACGATCACTCTAACAAACACAAAGACTCAAAAATACCAGGAATAACATGTACATTTTACAGTAATAGGAATATTTATCACTACTACTTAATTTAAAAAAAAAACATAATGGCAAGAACCTAATAAACGAAGCTAACAAAAGAAAAAAAAAGTCATTTAATCCTATCTGTGATACCTACCCATCTCAACATTCATAATCCATTTACCATCAAATGCCTGAACTACTTTTGGAGTCGTAGAAAGAACATTGTACGGAACATCAAGTCAATTTTGATTTCTAGTAGATACAGTACTACTGTTTGCAACGCCAAGGACAATTTCAATTCTCGTAAAAATAGCACTGTATGATACATCAAGAAAATGGGTTCTCGTAGAAATCATATTATTTAAAAAGTGAAAATAATTTTGGTTTCTCGCATAAATATTTTGAAGCACCAAAACAAATTTGGGTTCTCCGAACAATAGCATGTTTGAAACGTTGAGACAATTTTGGCTCCTAGTATCAATAGCTTTGAATTATCAAGACAATTTGATCTCTCGTAGAAATAACATTGTTTGAAAGTCTTGACAAGATGACTTTCATTATGTACGGTTAGGGCAATTCAGAAAGCAGAATATGCCTTTATGTCTGCAATTACAGAGAGAAAAGCTAGCGAGAGTGTAATTCAATATGAACACATTTCGTACTCTCACACACTACGGACCGCATGGCGCACACACGCTCATCCTACGGCGCAAATTCATACGTACGCAGAGCGGCAGCGACGGTGGTGTGGCCTTGAGATGGAAGGAAGGTCATTCACCCCTGGAGGAACTGGCTTCCTTACGCGCCTTCAGCTTCACTCTCTCAAACTTGCGCCCACTTTTGGACCTAACAATTTATTCTTCATGTAAGTAAACCTTCAAAGCACAGCCATTGTCCTTCAGTTTCATACACTTCCGCAGTACTTGAAAAACAGTTAGACCTTTATAATTATAAACCACTGACTTGGTTGCGCGAAGTGACTCGAACCGAAGATGTCACAAAGAGCACTAGTGGACTAGAGATGCAGAACTGACTCTTGCTCGCCAGCATCACTGGAACTCATTACAGATTTGGTTACAACAACACAGGAGTTACAGAAGGCAAGAGCCGTTTTCGAGCAATGCTGCATTTCCAGCCCAAATGAAATATTGCTGTCACTAGCACTGGGTCTTTTTTATTTCTTACACAATACAGACGCACGTTTACTTTACGAAAATATAAACCGTGGCTATGCGCGAGTAGCTGCGGACCGATGCTCGCCGATGATGCAAGTCTCAAGAGGACAAACCAAAGAACAAGATTCTGTTTCCAGGACTGCGAGGCCGACGCTCGGTTATCGCTTTTCTACATCGCAGCGACAGAAGGTCATCGGGTGCCGCCATGCTAAACAATGGCCGTGAAAAATGACGGAGTTCCTGAGTGTCGCACGCTACGACTTCGCACACACACACACACACACACACACACACACACACACACACACACAAGCGCACTCACATAAACACGACTAGCAGCAAATATTATTTGTTGTCATTCTAGGGATTGTGTCTATACGATCTGCAAATCTGGCGTAACGTAATCTAGCTATATACATATTAAATAAAACCTAACTTCTGTCAATCTAACCCAAGTACGTAACCTAGATATACTAAACTGCATTAAAAAAACCTAACGTCTCCTAAAGTAGCATAACCTCATCTGACCGAAAGTACCGTGTACAAACGAAACCGATAGGAAAGTAAGCTACTAAGCTTATATAGTCCACAGAAATTATCCGTTTTCAGGTAGGAAATTGAGACAGCAAACTGAGATCGAATTACGCATAAATGTTCACTAACGAGCCTAACCTAGCAGTTAGTCTCCAGAGTTGTCTGTTATTGCTGGTGTTGCTTTGTTTTAGTTGACTGTGACAATGGACGACTTCGTAGTCTTCAGAGTACTTAATTAGCTCGTTGTGATATTGAAAGGATATCAGCGCGCAATAACAGAGATGCACAGTATAAATTTTCCTAATACATCATTTGTAACAGCACATATGCATGACGCGCCAAAAGTCTTGCACAAACTAACGCTTTTCATCTTTTCGTATATAAATATATACGTATTAATTAAATACGTGGGTCAGTAACCGACTTGCGTATGAATTTATAGCAGATTTATACCTACACCAGGGTGTGGCTCTACCAGAAACCCATGCCTGCATTTTTGGGAGAATTGAGACCAAGCAGGGCTGATACTAAGAATTTTTTCTATTACCTATTCTTGCCAGATTTTTCTCGAGTAAAAAAAATTGTTTCATATGTTGGGCAAATTTCAATACTTCTTGGCACAAGCTATTAACTGCACGTTAGCACACCATAGTCAAAACATTGAATAACTACAAAAACAAGTAATAAAATACGGTGAGCTTACACCGTAGATTTATAAAAGTGTTTACAATACAAACACAGCAGGAAGTGGTTGTTAGCCAATATGGCCGAAGAAGAAGTGTAATAAATTGAGGTCAGCCAACCTCACTAACCTGGCAGATGAAATAGATCTACATTTCTGCGCGTTCTCTGACCATAAAGAGAACAGTACATTGAAAGTAAGTTAAAGCGATAGCTTCCGTTGGAAAACAAACGTTACAATGACAACAAATTGTTCCTAAGTCTTGCCAAAAGTAGACGTTCAGTAGCAAAATAACATTATTTTTTCACCTATATTGCTAAGGTTGATTGCAGAGTTTATTTGACTGTGGTGTATATAAGCTCTCACACAACTAAATTGTATTTTATTTATTACTTTTGTTCTACATAGACTGGCTTTTGCTGTTTTTACCATTATCTCAGATAGGCAAGTTCTTCCGAGCATTGGATGGAAAAATCATTGCAGGAAGTATAGACTACCGAAATATTAATCGCCTTTATGATTCTTAGCGTCTAAATAAACAGGAAATGTATTTATTAACGTAGCGCAGACGGGACTGCTGATTTGCATCTTAATTGTTAATTCCAGGAACGACTAGTGCCAAACTTAAATAGCTTTTTCAAAAGAGCTTGATAATAACCACAAAACACAAATTTTTCTAAACGTCGCGAGCCTCAGTTCTGCCATTTTTATAATTATTAGAAATCTATCCTGCCTCACCCCAAAAAAGCTCTAAGCCAATGCTAGGGTAGGTACGTATAACTTGCTCTAGACCTGCAGTATTGGATTCATTCTACTGTTTTTTGAGGTTTCAAAACTTTTTTTTTTACGTCACCATGCATTTAAATATGGCTCTTCTCTCCATCTGAGATTGCATCTACTAGCTCAAGAATTAATTGAGGCTATGCTTAAACAAAGTATTATAAAAATTATACTAGCAGTACGTATATCTATTTCATAAGACACTCAATGTGTTTCTGTGCGTAATAAGCTATTAACTTAAAGCTACGAACCCTAGCACATTATTATTGTGCACAAAACGCATGTATACCTTGACCGTGAGAAAGCTGATTACAAATCTGCCATGTCAGCAACAGTGGAATTCCCGGTAAACTGTTCAATGAATAGTTCAGACGTGACAGCAGCAACGTCGTCAAAGACATACCGTACCTATGACTCAAGACACTGCATTTCCTCATAACTTTGTCTTTTTCCCCATTTTTGCCAAAGCGAGTGTTAAATTATGGACTCAATTTCTTATCATGTTTCCTTACCAACGCGTGTATCATGGTTTCCTCACATTATTCGCTGGCTAAGGGGTGAAGACTAGTGGGCTCTTATGGACTGTGGTTACTTTTTTTACATATTGTCTTCGTAATCTGACTCCGTAAGTCGTAGAGTTTATTTTAAGGTGTCTCCATTCATAGCTATAAAATGATAACTGAGTTTATGCTGCAGATTTTGTAATTACTATTAGAAGAAATCGACAGAGAAAAGTAGCAGGTGTGAGTAAATAGGGTAACTAGGATAACGTGTAATGATGCAGCTCCACAACGTCGGGGGAAGGGGAAGGGATGTCTAAGAAATACGCAAAACAGAAATAACAAGATCCATTGTCCGACTCAAGCTGGAGCAGGTCGAAAAAATTAGGTGAAGTTGAAGGCGCTTGATTTCAGAACGCACAATAAAACTTTCCTGAAAACAACGAATGAGTGAAGTAACAAAAATTGAATGGGCATTGAAACATGAAATGAATGAGTGATGAAGTTGATAACGAAGAAGGGACGAAATCAATCACGAGTGAGTGAATGAATAAATAACAACTGAGATATGAAATAGACAACGAAATGAACAGCGAACGAACGCAGCAACACAAAAAAACGTAAACTGACCAAAAAGGAAGCAAACTCAGAGGACCGGAGGAGCAATGCACTCCGGAATATGCGGTAAGGAACGAAGACGCAAAAGGATAAGTGGAATTAAACGAGCGGAAGCGCTCACCACCAACACGCATCGTGAAGATCAGTTTGGATAGGACGACGCAGCGCAGGACAAGTTCAGTGAACTCCTGAGCATGCCAAGCTGGAACTTGGTGAAGTTCAGCAAACGTCATGCTCGTACAAAGCTGAAAACTATGGAAATTGGAAACACGGAAACCTCTTGCGCTCATACCAGACAGGCAAACTCTAGAAACTGGTGAAGTTCGGCAAACGTTTCGCTCACACCAGACTGGAATCTTAGGAAATTGGTGAAGTTCAGGAAATGTCTTGCTCATACTAGACTAGAAACTCTGGAAACAGGTGAGGCCCCTATGTAGATACCACGTTCACTGATACTACAACTGAAGGCAAAAACTGATAGAACTCTATATTCTATGTTAGAGAATTTCCAGCACATACCACAGGAGGAACTCTGGAAATGAATGAAAACTTCAAGTTGAAGGGCAATGAATTTCCTGGTCATGTCAACTGGGACACTTTGGAAGCTGTTGAAAATCTGAATGCTAAGCTCGTTCAACCAATTGTAAAATTTCTAAAAATGTTAAAACCAATCACAACATGGTTGTAGACAAAAGCATGGCTAAGCAAAGAGTGCAAAGACGAAAAAAAAAAAATCTGACGTAATTTTCCATATGAAATTTTGGTACCCTAAAGTAAAAGATGACGCAATTTTTTTTAAGCTTAACGCCAGCTATGCAAGAACCAAGAAAGAATTACTCAGTTTACTAAACTACGCTCCGACAGAAGAAAAACTAAAAAAAAAACCAGGAGAAATGGATAGGGCATTTTCCAAGGTTAACGCCATCAGTACAAAACTATGAAAACATGTGAAAGAGGTGACATAATTTTCTAAATTCACGGCAGACTGCATAAGAACTAAGAAAAAGCGTGAAAGGGATGGCGCACTTCTCCGCATTTACCATCGACTGGAACTAAAGAAACACAATTCAAATCTGACGTAACTTTCGAAATATACTCGCGCTGTACAAGACCGACTAAAGAAAACACAAAACAACGTCACGCCCGCGCCGCCGGTTAGCAGTTCGCACAAGAAAATTCGAGCTTATCATTTTGGCGAAAAATAATTCGAATGTGCGGAGGTAATGACAGGAAAACTAGGAAGGAAGTGAGCGGAGAGGTCGTTAGCCTCTGGATGTTCAAGGTGAGCAGCAGAAGCAGCAGCAGCAGTGCCGGCCCGCGCTGCCGGCCCCTGCGTGGTATCCTACAGGCAACGTCATGGTATTATCATACGTGCATGGCATTCTGCTAAGTTCATGGTATTCTGATACGTGCATGGTATTCTGATACGTGCATGGCATTCTGCTAAGTTCATGGTATTTTGCTAGCGGTTTCAAACTATTCTGTTAAGTTCATAGTATTCTATCGGCGAGTCGAGAGTACCGTACTTCGCCGTTGCCTTTATAGTCATCCTCCGGGGACGTCATAGTATTGGGTGGGCGGCCAAGTGGTATTTTTGTGGTGACTCTAAGGATCTGCCGGAGGAGACGTCGCAGTATTGTTCTAGCAACACCAAGATATTCTCTCAGCGACTCCATGATAGTCTGCGACGACTGCAGTCTGCCGAAAGCGTCATGGCATTCTGTTGGTGACTCCACTGCACCGGTATTCTACCGGTGACATGTTTATTTACCGGTGACTGCATGGTATATTATCGGGGACTCCATGGTATTTTGCCGAAGACTCCATGGTATTTTGCCGAAGACTCCATGGCATTTTGCCGATGATTCCACGGTATTTTGCCAATGATTCCACGGTATTTTGAGCGTGACTCCATGGTATTCTAATTGCGAATCAAACGCAGTCTTACGGCGACTCCACAGTACTCCGTCAGCGTTGTCACGGTAGTCTGTAGAGTGCATAGTATTCTGTCGATAAGACCATGGACTCATGGTAGTCTGCATAAAAGTCACGGCATTCTACCATCCGGTGAAGTCACGGTATAAGACGCTACAAAAAGATATTCTGTGTACATTATTAACAACAGCTAGATATTCTTCTCAATTGCCAGTTAAAATTTTCTATTTCAAGCTGTAGCACTACATTTCCTCCAGATGGCTACCCACAACTCGTTTTCAAGAAATAACGACCAGTTTTCAGCTCTGTCTCTCCTCTGGATTGTCAATCACGATTTTCCTCTCTATTTCGAAGACAACACCAGCTGTTAACCACAACTCGGTACCTTTAAACACAAGGTCGTATTCTCTATTTCAAGACATAATTCCAATTTAAGATACAATTTTGCTTTTCTCCCAAATTTGAAGTCAAATCTCAAACTAGTGACAGCCACACCTAGGTACTTACTGCAAGGAAGCTAGAGCCACTTCTCTAAGAGACGTAGGTACCATGCAACCACTGGCTGCGTAACTGAACGGAAGATTGAGTAAGGTATGGACAGGGTCATCGGCACACTGACTTCCTTGCATGCTAAAGGCTCCGCGGCAACCAAAAATGGCTAAAGGCGATGACGTGAAGTGCAAAACTGAGCGTATGACCTGCTGGAATAGTCAGGAGCTGCCAAGGCAGCGACACGAAGTTTGGTGATTTCAATGCGACGGCACTGAAGGAAGTATCGGCTCCTCCCATGTAGAGAAGTTAGCATCTATTAAAAACTGTGCTGAAAATTATGACATAAAAATTAAAGTTTTATGGAAGAATACGATATTATTGGAAAGTTCTGCTGCAAATGATAACAGCAAAAAGTTCAAATGTAAAGTTCTACTGGAAAAGGGAGACAATGAAACATATATAGGAAATTTCACTACAAAAGATGGCGTCTATAAAATTCCACCTGAAAAGATGACATTTGCAAAATTTTACCCCGAAAATACGTATGATAAGTGCTAAGTTTGGGTAGAAAGACTCGCTGAGGAAAACCAATAAAGCACGATTTGTTCGAACATTGACCAAGTTCTCTGAAACGTTGGCTCCCAATAGGCCGATGACGCCAACAAGACACTAAAAAGGCAAAAAGGCGCTGTTTGTTTCGTCTGTCTGTCGGTTTTCCAGTTGCTTTTAAGCACACGCAAACCTCTGAGGGTACTTCAGCTAAGCGGTTCTTATATGAATATACCAGCGGCAACATTTACTTATAAAATACTATGACAAAAGCTTTATCTGCCAGACCCGTCCTCGAAGACTAACGGTAATTAAGTACCATTCACCACATCATGACTTCAGTACGTAGTAGCTTCTACATTGCACTAAATTTTTTGAAGAATAGAAGCAGTCAAGTGAGGTATAAGTAATACCGAGGGTTGCCATGCATCCTCGATGTATTTATTAAAAGATAGGCCTGGGATTTCTTCTCCGTAAAGCTGTAGAGTACGTGTGGCGATTTCTTGATTGCTCAGTAGGTGGACTGGTTGCTGATGTCTAGGAAGACGGAAAGCTTCTAACTTCGTGCATAGCAGACGCAAAACCTTGGGAATATCAACAATTTCAGTCATCGTACGAGTCCTTACAATCAACACATAACAGTCGAAAAAATATGAAACAACTGACCATGGTGCACGCATCTCAAAGTAGCAAATTCGACTGTCCACTCATAATAATAAAAACCCAACTCTGCAGTCTAAGGTAGTCGCATCTTGTGACAAGTGACAACAAACCAACAGCTCGAAAATATTGACTTACGACTCCAGTCGAGGATGCACGTCGCGTCACCAGAAAGCAAATCTACGGCCTACATTGACTCAAGACGCGGTCTTGAATCAACTAGTCGCCAGAAAACAAATTTACAACACGAAAACATTAATTTCAGACGTGGTCTCGAATAAACTAGTCGCCAGAATACAATTTCACATCCCGAAAATACTGACGAAGACGCCAGTCTGGCGTGCAGGCACCTCCAAGAAGCCCCACTACCACCACCACCACTCAAGAAAGCACAAGGCGGGCAGGGTGGAAGGGAGGAGGTCAGCGGTCGACGTACGTCGCGGCGCGGGCAGGCATTCGAGTTCATTGTCACCGCAGCCTTGAACCTTCGGAGGATGAGGAGCGCGCAGCCATGCGCCAGCAGCCACGTTTGTTGTTGCCACAGCTCCCGGCCTGCCACTGGAAACAATGCGCCGCAATCTGCATATTACATGAGTAGGCTGCTTGACGGACACGTTATGTCTAATTGGGTGGCATTGGCATCAAGGACAAAAAATACATAATGATACTGACGATATAGCAGAGATGAGCGACCGCTATAAACGATGAAAACACTCATCTAGGAAAACAAACAACAATGTGGAATATATTCCACATTGTTGTTTGTTTTCTTATAAGTGATCGACGTCGACGACCGAAAATATTATTGGGAAAACAAGCGAGTGACAGACCTGCATATCGACTGCTCATCTAGGGAGGAAAATAAGAGATCGGTATCAGCGAAAGAAAGTATTATCAAAAGGATGTAGGTATAGATATGAAGAACAGAAATCATCGATCGAAAATATTATTAGTGAATGCTCTGAAAAACGGCGGGAGGCGCATCGATGACCGGTAAAATACCAGGGAAATATCAGAAAAGAAAGAAAGACATCGGCGGAAATAATTGCATAATGTAGAAAAATGGGAGACGGGCTCGACAATAAATACTTAAAAAATGAGTACTCAGCATGAGATAGAAGTCTTGAGCTGAGCTTACAGCACTGTGAACAATTATTTTACTTTTCGACACACCGCTTAAATGCAGTAATTTTTTAACTCCCATAGGGGAATCAACTATACACGACACCCTATTTTAAACAGGCTATAATAACATGCTACAAGCTTTTTTCCCTAGTAGGAAGACAATAGAACAAAAGAACCTTTGTAGAAATATAAGGCGACCTAGTTGAGATAGGGCTAACAGCCTGCCTCGAGCAGCTCTCAACACCAATCTTTTCCCAAACGTTCTTAATTTGTCAGCGAACGTCGCTCCAAAGTACTCGTTTCATATTCAAGATGCCGCTAGCCAACTTGCTTTAGGGCTGAACACTCAGGCTCTAAATTCTGGGAAGAATTCATTAAACAAGTCTTCTCTTATGTTCCGAACAACATAATAATAACAAACTTTATTTAATACTCATGGACACATGACAACACTGAAATGCTGCAATGCTACATGGTACACAAGAGGATGTAGGTATCTTATTTCTAGGTTACAAACAAAGGACATGTAAAGCTCCTATAGGATAAGTCGCCGAGTCTGACTATTAAAGCAAACATAAACTTGTCATGACGTGCATGAGGGTAGCAACAAGCACGATGAGTCATGGCATTTCAGAAACAATAATAATCAAGCAATGTCAAGTTTAGTGTCTTCGAACGCACGAATAAAAGTAGCTCAACAATAAAACTCAGAGAAAGAAAGACAACTGGAGGCAGAACTCTTCCGAAGTCAGAGGGGTCACCTCTAAACGGAGCAGCTGGCAACGTGTTGTGTGGCTGGTGTGGCGAGTGGGACTGTGTTGTGGCTGGTGTGGCGAGTGGGACTGTGTTGTGGCTGGTGTGGGTAGTGGGGCCGTGTTGTGGCTGGTGTGGGTAGTGGGGCCGTGTTGTGGCTGGTGTGGCGAGTGGGACTGCGTTGTGGCTGGTGTGGGGAGTGGGGCCGTGTTGTGGCTGGTGTGGGGAGTGGGGCCGTGTTGTGGCTGGTGTGGGGAGTGGGACCGTGTTGTGGCTGGTGTGGGGAGTGGGGCCGTGCTGCGACTTGTGTGACGATTGGAACTGTGTGTGGCGAGTGGGGCTGTGTTGTGGCCAGAAGGGCAGTGTTGTGGCTGGTGTGGCGAGTGGAACTGTGTGTGGCTGGTGTGGCAAGTGGGGCTTTGTTGTGGCTGGTGTGGCAAGTGGGGCTGTGTTGTGGCTGGTGTGGCGAGTGGGGCTGTGTTGTGGCTGGTGGGGCGAGTGGAACTGTGTATAGTTGGTGGGGCAAGTGGGGCTGTGTTGTGGCTGGTGTGGCGAATGGGGCTGTGGTGTGGCAAGTGGGACTGTGTTGTGGCTTGTGTGGCGAGTGGGACTGTGTGTGGCTGCTGTGGCAAATGGGCTGTGTGTGGCTGCTGTGGCAAAAGAGGCTGTGTTGTGGCTCGCGTGGCAAGTAGCACTGCGTTGAGGCTGGTGAGGCGAATGGGGCAGTGTTGTAGCTGGTGTGGCAAGTGGGGCTGTGTTGTGGCTCGTGTGGCTGTGTTGTGGCTCGTGTGGCGAGTGGGGCTGTGTTGTGGCGTGTGAGGTGAGTGGGGCTGTGTTGTGGTTTGTATGACGAGTGGGGTTGTGTTGTGGCTGAAGTGGCGAGTGAAACAGTGTGTGGCTGGGGTGGCAAGTGGGGCTGTGTTGTACCTGGTGTGGAAAGTGGGGCTGTGATGTGGCAAGTGGGGCTGTGTTGTGGCTGGTGCGTGTGGCTAGTGAAACTTTGAGTGGCTAGTGTGGCGAGTGAAACTTTGTGTGGCCGGTGTGGCGAGTGGGGCTGTGTTGTGGCTGGTGTGGCGAGTGGGGCTGTGTTGTGGCTGGTGTGGCGAGTGAAAATGTGTGTGGCTGGTGTGGCAAGTGGGGCTGTGTTAATTGTGACTTGTGTAGCCAGTGGAGGTGTGTTGTGGCGAGTGGCTCTGTGTTGTGACTTCTGTGGTTGTGTTGTGGCTTATGTGGCGAGTGGGACTGTGTGGATGGTGGGGCTGTGCTGTGGCTGGTGTGGCGAGTGAGACTGTTCTGTGGCGAGTGAGACTGTACTGTGGCGAGTGAGACTGTGCTGAGGCTGGTGTGGCTAGTGGGCTGTATTATGGCTGGTGTGGCGAGTGAAGCTGTGCTGTGGCTGGTGTGGCAAGTAAGACTGTGCTGTGGCTGGTGTGGCGAGTGAGACTGTGCTGTGGCCGGTGTGGCGAGTGAGACTGTGCAGTGGCTGGTGTGGCGAGTGAGACTGTGCTGTGGCTGGTGTGGCGAGTGAGACTGTACTGTGGCTGGTGTGGCGAGAGAGACTG
>LQNS02278183.1:3214411-3225945 GCA_001587735.2 Parhyale hawaiensis
TGGTGTGGCGAGTGAGACTGTGCTGTGGCTGGTGTGGCGAGTGAGACTGTGCTGTGGCTGGTGTGGCGAGTGAGACTGTGCTGTGGCTGGTGTGGCAAGTGGGGCTGTATTGTGGCTGGTGTGGCGAGTGAAGCTGTGCTGTGGCTGGTGTGGCGAGTGAGACTGTGCTGTGGCTGGTGTGGCGAGTGAGACTGTAGTGTGGCTGGTGAGACTGTGCTGTGGCTGGTGTGGCAAGTGAAACTGTGCTGTGGCTGGTGTGGCGAGTGAGACTGTGCTGTGGCTGGTGTGACAAGTGAGACTGTGCTGTGGCTGGTGTGGCAAGTGAGACTGTGCTGTGGCTGGTGTGGCAAGTGAGACTGTGCTGTGGCTGGTGTGGCAAGTGAGACTGTGCTGTGGCTGGTGTGGCAAGTGAGACTGAGCTGTGGCAAGTGAGACTGTGCTGTGGCTGGTGTGGCAAGTGAGACTGCTGTGGCTGGTGTGGCAAGTGAGACTGAGCTGTGGCTGGTGTGGCAAGTGAGACTGTGCTGTGGCTGGTGTGGCAAGTGAGACTGGGCTGTGGCTGGTGTGGCGAGTGAGACTGTGCTGTGGCTGGTGTGGCGAGTGAGACTGTGCTGTGGCTGGTGTAACGAGTGAGACTGTGCTGTGGCTGGTGTGGCGAGTGGGTCGCGTTGTACATAACAAGTAAAAAAATAAGTACAAAGTTTCCCAATCGTCACGTATTTTCTAAAAAATAAGTAAAACCAAATCTGTACGGTGATAAAATTTTTGATAGAAAAACTGGAGCATGAAGCGAGAAAAGATGTTTCCAAAGACCTAACACTGAACGAGATTTGTCCTAAATATAAGAAGTACAGTAGCTTCCCCTTTGGCTTAGATGAAATTAGTAAAAATCGATCTATACACATATTACCTTCATTCAGCTGCCAGCCAGAACTCGTTTCTCTATTTGAGCGTAGCATAGCTGCACTATGACACAGACCATGAACTATCATAATTTCGAGTATTGCTCGAGTACCAGCCACCTGAAAGAGCAGGTGTGCGTTCGATAATTTATCAGATGTTATGCTTCCTGTAAATAGAAGTGCAGTTAGTACAATATTTCAACCACTTAATACAGTAACTTTGAATATATTCAACTCTAAACCGCAGCAGCTCATGCATTACACAGCATATATTTAAAACACAGACCACAAATTATGCAGTTTAATCGATCCAAGTCGAGAACTGGGAAAAAACTTCGCCTGGCAACGGGTCTTATTGTTGCAGACAGGTAATCAAGCAACGTATATGCATAATAGAGGTCGTGATACTCTATAATCGCAAAAATAACAAGTGTAAATAGATGTGATAAAGCCAGTTTACCCTTTCCTTCATACCGTTACATATATGTTACACTTCATATAATTTTATTCCTATGATAGAAGCAAACTAACTCATGAAAAAAGGCTAAAATTATGTAATACATGGATATAGTCATACCGGGTGTTTCAAAATTAGAGGTACAAAATTTGACTATAAGTAGAAAACGGAAAATAAAGCGATTTTCAGGAGTGACAAAAATCACTGAAAACTCCTTAGTTTTCGAGAAATAACATGAAATACTTACGGAGGAAGTAACCCCAATTTTTTCTTTTTATTCGTGTGACGATTTGAACGAAACTTGGTATAGATATGTAAAATTGAATATAAATGTGGGTTAGACTTGTGTGCTTTTTCATATTTCCCCATAGAAAACGAGATATTGAAAGAAAACACGAAAGTGGGGCTAGGGAAAACCTATCTAGCAATACACTGTTTGAGCTACCGAGATGATTTTGGTCTCAAAATAAGAGGAATTTGATTCTCTACAAATAAGCGCTTGGGTTTCATGATCGTCGAAAAAATTTTTGAGAAAATTCTCTAACTAAAAAATTATTATTTCGAATTTTCCTCAAAAGTGCGCTGTTACTTGTCTCCTAATTCGACGATCAAAAAAACCCAAGCCCTTATATGTAGAGCATCAAATTATGCTTATTTTGAGATCAAAATCATCTATAGCTCATCTATAGCTCAAAAACTATAGGACTAGATAGGTTTTCCCCAGCCCCCCGTTCGTGTTTTCTTTGATGTTTTATTTGAATATCTCGTTACCCCCCTCCCAGGAGGTTATGTTTTCGTCGGGTTTGTCTGCCTGTCTGTCATCAAGTTAACTTAAAAAGTTATGGACCGATTTTGACGAAATGCACAGGGATTGTTAGGTATGTTAACAGGAACAGATGATTAGCTTTTGGTGAAGATCCGTCCTTCCGTTTGTTTGTTTGTCGCCTCATTTATCTCAATGCTATAACTTAAAAAGTTATAGACGGATTTTTATGAAATTGACAGTCCTGAGTGGTTAGGTATAGTATGATGAGTAAATGAACAAATTTTTGTAACGATCCGTTGGTTTGTTCGTTTGTCACTGTTTTTAATTTTATGCTTGTTAGCACAATAACTAAAAAAATAATTAATGGATCGTTATTAAATTTATAGGAGTTGTTAGTGACGTTAAAAGACATAAATGATCAAATTTTGACGTATATCGGTTTGTTCGTTTGTCATAATGCTTCTTCGCAGCATACTAACTCAAAAAGTTATGAACGGATCTTCAAAAAAATTACTGAAGTTAACACTGTTGAAGGGCACAAATGATCAGATTTTGGAGTTGATACAGAGAAAATCATAGTCTCAGAACCAATTTTAATTTTTCGTAACCGTTGCCTCGCTTGGCGGAGGTATGCGCTCTCATGGGAAAAAGCACACGAGTCTAACCCACATTTACTTTCAATCTTACATATCTGTACCAACTTTCGTTCACATCGGCACATAAATAAACAAAGGAAAATTGGGGGGGGGGCTGCTTCCCCCTCAAGTTTTTCAGATCGTCATTTCTCGAAAACTAAGGAGTTTTGAAATTTTTGTTACTCTCGAAAATTGCTCTATTTACCGTTTTTCTACTTAGAGTCAAAATTTGTGCTTCTAATTTTGAAACATCCGGTATAGATAATACGTAGAATACATACACTGGTGAAGATGGAAGTAAACTTTCGAGCAACAGGGTATGCAGTGCTAAATTACGCTATGGATCAATAAATGAAGACAAAGCGTTACATGCATATATAAGTACATAAAAGAAATTTACAATTGAGCTGGCTTTGATACAATTATTAGATTGAAGTCCACCAAGAAAATGCAATGCCAGTGTTTATTAATAATGTACATATGTATATTTGCCGTATAAAAAAGCTAAGTGCTGAAACATTGGGTTGAACATTCTTCTCACTGTTACTCAGTGCCACAGATTTTTCAGCATGCCTGTTAACACTTACTATGACTGAGCGATCACCAAGAAATTTTCAGCACTCCTGCACTTTCTGTTACCCACGGCATTAAAGTTTTCAGCATCCCCGATGCATTTTCTGTCAGTGCCACAAAAACTTTTCATCACCGGTACTAATCACGACTAGGTGCGGACCACTCAAGGGCAGTGCCACCAGTACGTACTCGTTCAGTCACGACCTGCTGAACGATTTCTGCGGATAACGAAATGACAGAGACATGTGGAGGGAGTGTCCACCTGTAGACACTGCGGCAGTGTACAAATTGTATCCTGGACTACAGTGTCAGTCACTGGCAAACTTTTCGATTGAAGTGCATTTGAACTGCAGTGCGGAAAGGACAGTACAGCTCATCGAATAAGTTAAAACAACCCAGTTGGAACACTAATGCTCTTCGAACACGACACAATCATCGAAACTGCAATGAAACTTTAACCGAGATAGGACTGAAGTCTCTGAACTCTTTTGCCGTCATTCGGAACAAATAAATCTACGGTGAAGCGGAGCAGCTAAATCCTTCGTGATTGATATCTAGAAACTATAGAGATTAAGGAGCAGGCAGTAGAGTAAGAGACTCAATTTTCAGTACCTATGTATCACCTATACCATTTCAATTCCTCGATGGCGATTCAGAACAGTTGATTAGATGATGATCCGGAACAATGAATCGATTCAGAACAGCTGAAGTGATGGTGATGACCAAGCAGTTCAGTTTACAGTGCCTGAGATTGCACCGCCTTGCAGTAAGAATCAGCAATCTTCAAGTACCTACTCCTTATCTCCAGTGGAGCAGGGCTTTGAACTGAACAGTGCAAGGCTATCACCTAAAGCATCCGAAGATTGCGCATTAAGGTGCATTACGGGCTTCAGCAATGCAGGCACAACTTCATTGTCTCAGGACAGATGGGTGGCGGGATCCCGGGGCTCCCATGTCACGGATTTGCAGGTCGATAGTCCAAACATGTCAACCACGAGGGCTGACCATAGATTACATTGCCGGCAAGTCCTTCTCTGCAATGTTAACGCCTCCTTCATGCGGCTGGGCCCGGGATCCAAGATAAGGACAAAGCGAAACACACGTGTCGTTAGCGGATCTTAGATGGATGGAGTAGCGGGATGGCAAAGCGAAGAGAATGGTATCTTTGGGACCGAAAAGAGAAGCAAACAAAGAGACAGAAAAATATATTCTGTAACTGGAGACTGCTAAACGTACAGTACTACGGTACCTGTAGAATGTGAGAGATTATCAAAAGTAGGTACATAAACAGATAATAACCGGACTGGGCTCCTAGTGTAACGCATGGTTAAGTGTAATGGGCTGAAGAATTTTTAAAGGTTAGATAAGGCAATGATCTGAATGACTGAAACAGTTAGTAAAATGAACGATTTTCTTCCACACTGCATCAAGTAGAGAAATGAAAAATCACTGTGAACACACGTCTCATGAATGTAGTGTCTGCCAATGAAAGAGGCTTTGAAAAGCTGAGTAAGAAAAAATCCAGCTGCAGAAAAATCAAGCTAAGACAAATACGGTACGCAAAAAATCTAAAAGGCAGTGAAATTAAACTTGGATGATTTTCAGAGGAGGGCCAACGTACCGCCGTTCTCCAAACCAATAGAGGGGCGTGACGTCTCTTTCTTCAAGATCATTTCAGACTCTCTCACCCTACTGGAAAGCCCCAGGCGATTTTGAGACGTCTGAAAGGGCAACATCGGTTAATATCGTATACGATAATCGCTTATAATTTTCCGATTGGGCACCAACAATATAGCTTCAATTAGGGCATGAAACACTCGCAACTATAGGAAAAAAACATCCCTAAAAGCTTCTAAACAAAGCAAGTAGTACTACGGCTCATATCGCTTGCATTCGATATCCCCAGTGCAAGCAAAGAAACAAAGCGATTGCATTCAGTTTTTACAGCAGAAACATAATATTTGTAAAAGCTTTTAAATAAGGGATCAATCACAACACAATGTTTTTTACCGTCCACCTCCAGTGAAATCGAAAAAAACTGAGATGGCAGTCCGTTTTCAACGAAGAAAAATGGGATTCCTAAACAAACTGGACAACAAACCAAGACCGTCAGCTCTAAAGTTTACAACCTTCAGAATTTAAAAATAATAAAAAACAAGGCGGATTGAGTTATTCTGTGACCAGGAGCGTTACCACTTTTTTATGGATAATTGTAGGGGTCCTCCTGCAATCTGACCTTGTATCCTGTACAAGGGATCCCACGGAAAGGAAACGCACCACGCAACCGTCGGCAGGAACAGCACGGACATCATATTCGTAGAAAAGCCCCAAGAAAAGTCTAGGGTTATTGAGAATTCGTTAGTTGCGTACCGTTAGTTGGCGAGCGAAGCAGGAAATGCCGCAGCTGCTTCTCAGTCGGAAATGTTATAACCGGCAGCTAGTGGACATTGCATGAAGAAGGAAATAAAAAAATGATGAAAACTGGTCCTGTGGATCTGCGTCACTGGCGCGCGACATGCGGAGCTTGCATCTCCTTTCGGACATGGCCAAAAAGTGGCACTGAATTTCGGGTAAATATTACGATTACGGCGCTAGTGAAATTCTCCTGCATGGCTGAACACGAACAAGCACGTTCAAGCAGCATATAATGGTTAATGTGACGTAATCTGAATTTGAACAAAAACGTTACAATGACAGAACATATTAAAGCGCCATGTTCAAAGGTGAAGCAGGTTCGGTATGGCAGCCATGTCTGAAATGGTACCAAAAGCCGTAGGTCTGACTGCAGACGGACAGGAGGAAGAGTGCTGTTTTGGACCATTCCTGAATAAGAATGAGTTGGTGTCTGGTAAACCGCAGCTTCTGTGGAACTGATGCGCAAACCACTACAATTTTCTAACTTATTGCTACCTATGCAGTGCTGCATTGATTATATGAATTAACAACAGCGGTGGTCGCGAGAGCGAGACCTTAATACCAGTTTTATCGGGATTGGCAGGATATGAATTTTGTTGAAGCTTTGGTGCAGAAACAGCAAGTGTCCTTAAGCCGAGAGGGTCATCATTGTTGTCTCTAAGCCTCTTAGAAATTAAGCCGTTAACGCTAAAATAAGTATTTCTTTTTCTCTTAAAAATTGCACTATACTGAAGAAAAATCGGACAGTGTGCATTAATGGATGAATCCGAAATGATCTTCAATGCCACAAATAACGATTTTTGGTCAAGGGAAAGAAAAGATGTAATTATTTTAACATGCACATTGAACTTAATTACAATTGCTTTGTTATCTTTGAGAGTTTTGAATCTGGGTGAGGGTGTTTTACTTTTTTTTTATTACTTTACGCGGTCTCTTTTCTTTAACATTAGAGGTATAAAAATTTTTAAAGTAAAAACCTTGCACTGTTCAAACATCGCCTTTCTTCAATTACTCGGAGATTGCCACAATCACCGCGGAGTTCGGTGAAAACAATAATATTTAATTAAATATTTCGATTGATCACATGATTTCGCTGCTGATTTTTCTGTTCCGGAGAGTTCAGTGCCAACGTTTGCATTCGCTCGCCCTATTTGCAGTTCTTCTCATCCTGAATTAAATTTTTTCTCGGTTTCGTTGCCGCTCGTATTTTTGGCTGCTCGACAAAGACCCGTGTTGACTCTCCCTTAGCCGCAATGTCTCGTTCAGCGTGCCTAACTAGCGCGTAGTTTGCCGATGTGCTGGTATCCCAGCGAGTGAGGTTTGCGTCCTATATTTTTAGACCATCGTTGCTAAAATATCATTAGTGTTGTACAATGTGAATCGTACCATCTTGCTCGTGTGAGAACCTCTCCTAATATTTTTGGACCATCGATCGTAAAATATAACTTTATGAAAAGCCTCTTAAGTATATATATTATATGAACTCATCGCACACTTTATTTGTAGTCACCAAATCTTGCTCAAATATTCAGAATCAGGACGGGAGATACCGTTCGAGTTGATAAACAAAACGCCCTACTTTTTCCATTATGAATTTATAAGACGGGTCTACAATATTATATATATTGGTACATATTATATACACGAATATGCACACAGATTTCTCTCTGCATCTGCCAAGTTAAGAACCACTACTAATTTGCTGTGTCTCACGGATGCCAGATCTGTAATTGAAATTTGGCGAACACTTGGAGCTTCTTCGATACCCACCACTGATATGCTCGTATAAGACAAACAGCATTGCATAAAACGTCACTTAATGCTCATAGCGAGCGTCAGGCAGAAATGTTAGATGAATTCCTAAAAACGGTGCGCGTTTACCTAAGAATGGGAGCTGATAGACAACCGCCATTCAGCAAAATTTCGAACCAAAGCACACAGAAGACTCGATAAAAACACAGATGAAAGATACCCATAGGCAAACTGGTAGTTGACCAGAGAAATGGTACCAGAAGAAGCGATTTATAGAGGCATAAAGTGTTAGGGTTGATGCGTCGTTCCGTTGTTACCGCAACAGTCTCTGAACATATTCTTACATATGTTAGGAACAGTGACAAGCAGTAGTAGTAGTACTAGTAGCAGCAGCAGCAGCATGTACAGTACACCCATGTCAATGTACTATTAATCAACCGCACTGTCTGGCTCATGTCCAGACTATGTCGGATAACGCGCTTTTCCACCAGAGGTCATGAGTCACACAGAAACGCTCCAGTTCATCGAACCAAAATACAAAGAGCAGAGTTTAAATGCTAGAAAGATAGTAATTTTGTTTTCAAAGTGAATATAGGAAACGGGTTTCAAACCAAAATATGTAAGCGTATTGACAACATAAAACCTTTGTAATTTAATTTACAGTGCGCAATATATATTTCCAACTCCAGTCGCCCTAGATGGAACTTAGCTTTATTTAATTTTTGATCGTAACATTCTTTCTCAGAAGTAAACGATTCGTGATTTATGCCTAAGACTCTTTTCACAGTAGCGAATCGAACGCAAAGACTTGAATCTTGGATTGAAAAAATGAATCTAGAACGAAATGAGCAACTTAAAAACCATAGGGCGAGAGAATTTTGGCGGCACTGTGAGGCCGAGACGAAAACGAACGAAGTCGGGGCAGAGCAGGCAGCCGCCGCTGACTCTGGCAGGACAGATTGGGCCGCCGCTAGACAGTCTCTCTGGAGGACAATGCAAGGATACACCGCCAGGATACATAACGGTGCAGGGCAGGTGAGCTGAGGCAACCTAACCGGCTTGAAGTTAGGCGAAAATGCCACAGAGATTGCGCCATTGTTGGCCCAGGTAACAAGCAGTCGGTGCAGGTAATTGCGGACGAAGAAAATGATTTCGCTGCCGGCACCGAACCTGTGCCACAGATGCGCCTACGTGAATCTGAACACACAAAAATAAAAAAGTAGAACTTCTGGGATAAAATGCTTGGTTCTAATTCATAAAGATATAAAAGCATAAATGTTGGTGTGAATACTACTTATAAATGACCAATCACGTTGGGAGTTGTTAGAAAAATTTTAGCATTTTTTATGACCATGTAGGTATATTATAAAAGCGATTTACATGTCATCGGCCGCACAAGATTAGTTGCGGGGATGAAAGTGCACTGCATGTAATGGATAATATATTAAAGGCATGCTAGCTGTGAAGCTAGAAATGCAATATACTAACCAAACAGGCTCTAGTTGTGAGTTCTGCTAAATCCAAATTGTTTTTATGCAACCAGCTTCACTTCTCGGAACCAGATGACTGCTGTAGTTATAAGTGGGCACGTCTCAATCACAACTAATGAAATTAGCTATCCATGAAACAGATGATAGAAGTGAAAACACTGCCTATCAAAGCAAATTTTAACACACCATTCGGGAAACGGGCTACCTTCTAGCAAAGAAACAGGAAGAGCAAAGTACAAAAGAATCTGTAGGAACGGCACCGAAGCACGTAAAAAAAAATTAATGTTTCCTGAATGGTAAAATTTCTTAGAAGAAAGAAGTGGGTCAGCCATAGCCGGAGATTCCTTCGTAATAACATGGTATGGCTGACAGGTAGATCCCTCCGAAGCCTTCGCTACCGGAAAGGACGAACGCAACATCAGAAAGATAACCGTTAACGTCTATATAGAAGCAAGGTCAATATGTATTTCAAGGATTTAGTCCTAAGAATTAGAAAAAAAAAGCGTAAGATGCACTTCAAAATGCTAGGTATCAAAATAAATGAGACAAATTTAGCTTTGATAAAAATATGTATGTACTCTGTGAACAGCACATCGAAAACCTCAGCGTAACGAAAACAAATTACAGAGAAGCAAGTTTAACAACGAAACATAAAATCGTTAATTTATCTAGTAGAGTCGACAGTACTATAATAGAAAAGTTAGTGAACACAGCAATAATAAATTACACTTCTGAATTTACGATAAAACGAAAATATAGGCTATATAAATGTTGTGCGCGATGAATGGATTTGCGCGATCGAGCGATGCGCTGCGCAAACGATCGATCGTTCAAATTTAAAAAAAAAAAACAGTCCTTGCCTCCCCTAACCTACCCGACATTAAACCCGAATATAATCCAACTTACTCGAAATTACGGCCTAATACCTACAACACCCACCGTTTGCGCAGCGCGATTGATCGACTGTCCAAATCCATCGTTCGCGCACGACATATATATATATATATATAAAACAAAGGTCTTAAGTTTTAAAACTGGCGAGCACATCTGGATTCTGTTAAGGTAACTGAGGGTAGAGTAATTACAAAAATTTAATTTCTGTGACGAAACAGAAGTAAAGAATTTTAAAATAACTGTATAATAGTGCATACAGTTGAATCTGTACGTCAAGATAATTACGTGGAAAAGTAATTTACTTTAAAAATTTCATTTTTGTAACGAAACTGAAGCAAAGCTCACCAACATAGCGGTGGTGACGGAATATGATCGCATGTGGCACCCTATTCAGAAAAAAAAATATTTCGAACAGAAACGAGCACGCCTTTTTTCCAACCATACCAGTACCACCTATCATTTGTAAAGCGCACTAAATGTCCAGTTAGATATATACAGAGATGAACACACCTGTTCCCGGGTAATTATGTACGTAACCAACACACGTATCATATGTGCTGGCGCTTCACCTTTCTAAAGCAGTGGATGAGATTATACGTGTTGCATACGTTTCCAGTAGTTTAATATAATACGAGTACATAAATAAAATACAAATGAACTATATTAAGATACCGTTACTCTGGTTTTTCGGTTACCCCAACTTAACTTCTGTCGTTGATCGCGTCTGTATAGGTTCCCACTGGTTTCTATAGTTACCTTTCTTAACCCGTTAACGCCTTGTAACATTTAAAATAGTGTTTGTTTCACAATAATTAATAACATTGAACCCATTCCAGATCAAGCTAGCACCGTGCACATTAGAACACCTACAAATAATGCTAGCCCTGCGAAAATTGATCGTTTGGTCTTTCATGCGCGACATTAACTGGACTATACGCATCGCTGTTATATTGTCAGTTTTTCATTTTCCGTTTTTAAAACAAATTGGTTGCAACTTTCAACCATGGAGCGAGTCAACGCTGTAGACCCGGAACACAAACCACAAACGGACGCTCTCCGAACCAATTGGGATTCATTAACTAACTGGGTGTGTCACCAGCACAAATTCATACAAAAGTTTCCAGCGGAATGTTTTAACATTGTGCATGACCTTCAGCGGTTGTCATAAGAACTGACGCTGTTTGTATTACTGTAGGTTCTTGAACCGACTAGAAGGCCCAGCCGTCAAAAATGACGGCGAAAATTTTGTGATTGAGTTTTTTATTGTTATTGTTATAGGTCTCATCTTCAATAAGTGGAACGCACGTTGTACAGCTATTAGTTTTGCGATAGCATAATATCGATATGCAAGATTAGGCGTGAATATCAGCTTGGAATTGGATAAACGTTTAGCTGCACTAAGAAAATGTAGTTCAGTCAAAAGAATTCACTGGAAATGCCCAGGATTCACCGTATTGTGGATACCAACTGATTTTTGAACCTCTGGCGAATAGATATTCTTCCAAGGAGGTTCTAATAGAGAGGAGTGCACCCTATCTATTTATCCTACGAGAGCGTTGCGAGTAAACTTTTCCCTTAAACTGGCTGAGTGGCTTATCCAATTGGAGAGTGGCATTGCCTACGTGAGGCATTGCCTCACGTAAGAATGAG
>LQNS02278183.1:3235462-3306498 GCA_001587735.2 Parhyale hawaiensis
TTTTTTTTTTTGTAATTTTTTTGATGATTCCCTTTGCTTATGGTGTTTGCTTATTTATTGTTCTTTGCGTGCCTGATAACCAGATATCCGGACGTGGATGAGAACCCTGGTCCTCGTGGTTTTGGGTCTCGCTCCTGCCGGATCTTGTGCATTAATGTTCGGGGTTTGTTACCCTCATGGAGTTTCTCCGTTCCTACGTCGCCAGTCTGGTGTGATTTAATAATAATAATATATTCTCACACCTCCTATAAAAATAACCTATATGATGATAAAGAATTAACCGGCACCATATTTGTTAATAAATTTAAATAAACGGTTTATTTTATTTAAGATTTCACACTTGTTGGAGGTCATCTCGCAGCCCTCGGAGGGAGCGAGCAACCCCGATTTGGAACCCCTGCCTTGTATATTGCTCGTAACGGCTGCCATTTGCACAATTATTGCTTGAGTGCTTTCGTTTCAACGTCAATTTCTTCCGTTTAGCATAATCTCATCTCAAATTTCCTTTAGAAACGTTATCCCCAGTCTTGCCCAATGCTGCATCTCCCCATATATCAGTGAGTGGGTCGCAACCTGGCACCCATAGAAAACTTTTAATATGTTGTCGCACTCCCTACAAAAACATTATGATAACCCATCTGATAATATATTAAGTATGAAATTTACACCAAATTTGTGAACAAACGTATCTATCCAACTTTATTTTATCCAAGACTTCGCGCCTCCTAGAAGGTCATTTCGCACCTCCGGTTGGTAACTCCTGTTCTAAAGAAATACACGACACCCTTTAGTTTAGTAACTCTACGGATAAGTGAAATTACAGTGATAAATAAATTACTCGGCCATGTTCGTAGGCGCTATAAAATTAAAGTTAATGCACGGCAGGTACAGCTCCTTTCTTTTCGTTACACAGTACGATTGTACAGGCAGGTATGTAAACCTGAAAATCCAGCCTAAACTGAATAGATTTCTGGTAACGGAGCAAAAGTAAATTCAGTTATTTAGATAATGCTGGTGATGTAAAAAGAAATTTTAAAGCAAACACGTGCGTTTGGCCCATCCTGTAGAGCTTTGAAGACACAGAACTCGGCAGTATCTCATGAGGCCCAGGATATGCAATGCAAGTATGACTGAGAAACATGAGTCAGATATGCTGGCTATGCCGTGTCGCCGTAAGCGGTCGACTTGTGCATGAACTGCAGCTCCAATAGAGCAATGAAGTACAATTGAACAACTTGTTGTGACGTTTACACTACCTCCACTTCGCTGGAGAGATTTAAAAAGAGACACTGTCATTTAGCAGGAGATTATCAATTAGAACAGCTAAGACTACTTTCAAAAACCATTTACAGAACCACTGTAGTGATGCACGAACAATAACAGTCTCACTTCGCATTAATTAGCTACTAACTTGGAACGAAACGCGGATGCACAACCGTCAATATAAACAGACATTAGAAACGTAGGGACGTTTTACCATTGGTCGAATAAAATTCGAATAGGCTACTGCAGAATTACAAAAAACATTAAGCCACAGCGGGATTAACAACAAAGCTTTGCCATTGGATACAAATTTGAACGTAATCCGCAACTACAAAGAAGACCCGGACTATAAAGCGATCAATATACGTACAATCAAACACTTTCCGTACGCCTCTTTGCCATGACCATAAACAACTCAAGTCTGGCATCCCAGCGTGTGGTCCTCAGCATGATGGAAGCTTCATTGAAACCAAGAAATTTGCATTCATTACAATGCAATACCTCGGCCAGACACACAACACCGCCGAACCACAGGCAAATCGAATTCTGAGTTACGTCAATCGGGGTGTGGAAGGTATAAACGAAAGCCTAAGCATACGACGAACAAAGTTTCAAAATTGAAATTTTCTGTTTTACTATAATTCTTACTGTTTTAACTTTTTCATGTGTTTTGGAATTTTAATTGGGGCTGGTTTTGCGAAGAGTTCTCCCTTCAATTTTTAGGCGAAAATATACCGCATTCTGCTTTCTAAAAAAAGTATTTTCAGCAAAACTAAGCTACATTATCGTACGTCTCCAAGCAGAGGTCACCAACTGTGTACTTTTGCTACGATCTTAGAGACTAAAAACTACACATTCTACAATTTAAATAAAAACCTTAAATAGAATTTGAAAGGCAGAGTTCAAAGGAATATTCTGTACTACAGGACATACTGCAAAAAAATATATATACAAAACTGGCGAGAAATCTAGCGAAAATGGTGTGTTGGTCGCAAAAAAAAAAAAAAAATCAGTACAGATGGTAAGTTACTGGAACTTATATTTCAGCAGTAAAAAAAAAAGAAAAGAAACGAGCCGAAGTGCAAACTTTTCATGTGGTGCTTTTGCGAGAAGGACGTACTCGGATCAGATAATATAGATGATGGGTGCTTAATGTTGCTTGAATGTACTCGGCGCATGAGGGAACTTGGTACCTATGAACCTCTTCACCATAAGTAGAAAAACGTCGATGTTATTGTGAGGCAACAGTAAGTTAAAAACTCAAAAGTGTAATTTGCAGTGTCAAAAATAATTAAGATACCGATATTTTAAATCAAATTTCAGTTAATTTCCAAGAAACTTCAAGTGTTCTAGATTTCTCCTGCCTTGCGGGGTGTCAACTGTAAATGGCATATCATATTATGCTAGTCCCACGTGAAATCAATATTGGATGAAACTTTTAGGGTTACCTATTTTAATTTTATTTGCAGAGCAAAAACTGAAGATGGAAAGTGTGTTTGCAAACATAGACACAAAAGGCGAAGTTATATATATAAAACAATCATAAGCAGCACAAGGTAGGATCACTATCATTCGCGCATTCAAGTCACGCGAGGAGGGATCGGCCACGGCTTTGCGGCGAATGCTAACGCATCGAGCTGGTGCAAACATCATCGAGATGAAATTCTGGCCGTTGATGCAGACGGCCATAGAAAATTGAACAAGAAGCAAATAGTAATAATTTAGCAGCATGTGCAACTGAAAAATACAGTAGACAACACAAGAACTTTAACTGAAGTAAATGGCAACAATTTCGACGCAGGGGGCGTGATTGAGAAATAAATATACGGCCTAAGAATTTGAACACAAAGTAAGTTGTAACAAATTCGACGTAGGTGTCATTGAGATAAACGGTACACGACCAAGGCAAGTAGAACATAAAGCAAATAGCAGTCAACGAGATGCATGTGGGATTAGGAAATCTACGACCAAAGAAACCTGAACAGAATGTTCAGAAAAGTATAAGTAAAAGGTATAAAACGATCGCATAGCCTTTTCCGAAGTTGTTACGTAAGACTCTAGGGACGAATGAGGCAAAATGAATAAAAAAAACACGACAACGAATCAGGCAAAACAACAGAGATTCTCATTTCCAAAGTAGTGTAAAGCATGTGAGGGAAAATTTCTGACCATAGAATTTCTAACACTAACCGTTGTATCAACTTTCAACCATACCGTCGCAAACTCTTAACGGAACCAATGACCCCCTGAAGTTCCCCTGCGGGTTTAGATTCTCGGCGGTGAAGAAATGTTATAAAGAGCAGTCCATTATCCATTTTCCGAATTTGATCGAGAACACTCAAGGAAGAAGTTATAAGAAATAAAAAAATAGACTGTCGTCAACGTATAAACAATTGCAAGGGTAGAATAACAGCTGCTTTTGGAAATTGATGGTGACACAAAAAAATGGCAGGAAATAAACTAAAGCCGTAAACACAGATAAAAGAGGCAATTAGCAAACACTTCACAACTGTGAATTAAATCACGGGTTAACACTTTGTATGAGTGACGCGAAATAGCAATGGAGGAGTGAGCCTCGATTAGTAAGGATTAGCCACAGTATAGAAGTCACAAATGGATTAGTCACTTGGATTACTCTAGATTAGTCAGTTTCTATGAATAACGCGGAGGAATTTGCAGCTAAATCAACGGCACATATTACTTGGAAACAACTGTGTTAAAATCGAGTCATACGGTGTGAGTAATGAATAAAATATTAAAAGTAGGCGTTTTATAATTCCGGAAAAACAAAAACTCTTGGCTAAACTATCACCGTATCACGTGGTAAATGTGTTTCATAACCCCCAAAAAAAAAATGTTAATTAAGTTATCAACGAATCATGTTGAACATGTGACGCAATATAAATTTTGAAAAAAACATATGTGGTGTGACAACGCTCGACAAAATGGTAACTAAACACACAAACATAATTCCAGGCAATGGACGCTAACGTAACAACTGAGTCATTTCCTGACACTGACGTGAGAAAACCAGAAATAGGAAAACTGTCGATCATGGTCATGGACGACTGGATAGTTGCCAGAAATGAACGATAGCGTAATAATAATATAACTAGAGCACTCTGAGAGCGCATACCTCCGCCAAGCGAGGCAACGGTAACGAAAAAAATCAAATTGGCTCTGAAACTATGATTTTCTTTGCATCAACTCCAAAATATAATCGTTTGTACTTTTTGATAGCAATAACAGTTTATGCAATTTTCTTGAAGATCCGTTTAGGCCCTATAACTTTTTTAGTTATGCTATTAACAAACATTATGACAAACATGTGTCAAACGTACAACCGACCCAACCGAGCTACACCAAAATTTAATAATTTATGTCTTTTAACATTACTAACAACTCCTATAAATGTCGTAAAGATCCATTCATTATCTTTTGAGTTATTGTGCTGACAAGCATAAAATTGAAAACAGTGGCAAGCGAAAGAACAAAAAAAAAAAAACTGATCATTGATTTACCCAACAACTCAGGCAAAATGTCATAAAAATCCGTCCATAACTTTTTGAGTTATGGTATTGAGAAAAATGAGACAGACAAACAAACAAACGGATGGACGGATCTTCACCAAAAGTTATTCATCTTTTCCTCCTAACATACCTAACAATCTGTATAAATTTCGTCAAAATCCGTCCATAACTTTTTGAGTTATCTTGATGACAGAGAGACAGACAAGCCTGACGAAAACCTAACCTCCTTGGCACAGGTAATAACAATAATCACAATGATGCAATCTGTAAGACTCACATCGGTTGATGAGCAGGAACTGTCCCCCTCCTCTCCCCAGCATAATAACCTACGGGTACGCACATGCACAAAATTATTTCTCAAGCTATTACTTATCAACATATATATTATATTTATATATATGGTACTCTTAAAAGAACAGCAATTAATTTTGGGCAAGTTTGTTAAAGTGCTACGCGGATTTGCAATTGGGAGCGTTAAACAGGTACCTACCTACTTTGGCTACGGACTGCATTATGTCGGTAAAGAATACATACGAAACCTTACGGTACTTCCTACCGATTTTCACTTGGTATCTCAATGTCACTCTAGTTACTAGAATGAGTCTGATCGAGTGCAAATATTCGTTGCATTATTAACGCTCTCGACGACGGCACAAAGACATGCAATGTAAATAGCCACTGTTGAAGAACACTTAAATTATCTCGATTAAACTTTTTAAAATTCTACAATATATAACACTTGTAAAAAACTAAGTGGATATTCCTTCCACACGGATGATAGAAAAAAGGACATACTCACTTTAACAGAACAGTGCCCGTCTTTACGTTATTTTAATTGAAAAGTATGCCCTCGAAAGGGTTATAGAAACACCTAAATTCTTATGCGCAACTCTGTGCAACATCTACAGCAATGGCGGCTACCGAATCCAAGGAAACATGCACGGTCGAGGAATCACGGCTTCGTGGCTCCAACGTTCTCTTTTCCACATCCTTTTTTGATGATGAGTTGCGAAAGCTATTTGATGGCGTCAGGACAAAGCCACGGGAAATTGAGCCGCAGCCTCGAAGCCAACAAATGCAAAATAACACAGCAGAGGCAAAGAACTTCTGGCCTTTACATCGGGTCCATGGTAAAAAATTCAACTAAAATAGTTCTTGGCAACTGACCAAACTGCATACCAAAAGGACAGAGGAATAACGCTGGGAATGTGCGAGGGACAATTTTTCTGGAATTACTGCAACCTGCTGGCAAAAATGACGAAAGTTTCTGCGAAAGGACAAATAGAGATTCAACATGGGCGTCACGTACGGGTTGCATAAAATCAATTTTCCTGAAACTCAGAAAAGTCGCAGACGATTAGTAGAATCAATAGTCAACTATTATCACACTCTTATATCTGAGCTGAACCACTCGCGTCATAGTTACGAATAGCTGACCTATGCTACTGTGTAATTTCGGACAAAGCAACATACTTCTACATAGGAATAAAATAAAACACAGAATTTATTACTATAGGACTAAATACGTAAGATTACAATGGCATAAAGATAACAGAAAAAAGAGCTTATCCAAATATATAACGAAATGAAGAACAAATGCACATATTTGCACACAATTAACAATGAGCAGAATTTGCACACTGATCAGGGTGAAGAATTTTGCTTAGACGTTAACAAAAAGACTTTATACATATCCAGTAACACGAAAGAAGTAATTCACTGACTGTATGCTAAAGCACAAAAAAAAAAAAAGACAGAAAAGCCATCATCACACACCACAGTAAATACAATAAACATTAATACAATACAGTATACACAATAATAAAGCATAGAGTAGCAAGACTAAAAAAAATTAGGAAAGTGTGCCGTGCCAAAAACACTCGCCTTAATTACGTATTCCAACACCCAAGGCCAGCCAGGTGATGCCGAAAAAAAAAACAACACCTGTGGGAGATAAATTATTCTCCGAGCACAATAGCGCATGGCACATGACGACAATACGCTGTGATAAATGTCTGATATTTTTTCTTGACAGATACACTAAACTGAATCTAATTTTTAAATAAATTTAACTGAATATACAGTACGTTGCAAAACCCATCATCTTAACACATGTAACCAAACTCAAAATGAGGACAAGATTACTCACCCGACGTACGATAACACGATCTGATGTACCCCACCCGACGTACTATAACACGATCTGGTGTTCTCCACCAAATGTACGATAATACGATCTGGTGTTCCCTGCCTAATGTACGATAAAACGAGCCATCTCGCGGCAAATCCACACTGCTACGCCACTGCTGGGAAGTACTATCAGCCAAAATAACAGGATGGTATATATCGAATCCCAGGGTTGTAGAGTAAGTGCGTGCGGTATTACCATGCTAAAATATGAATGTTTCACGGGTCCGTCTGAAAGGCCTTACAAAGCCGTGAAAATTTCACGGGTACAACTAGTTAAGTATTATTCTCCTCAACACACACAATTTAATACAATTTAATGAGTTGAAAACAATAATTTGAAATAAAATTTAAAATTTTTAAAAATATGAACTCAATATGAGAGTTTACATGCTACCTAGTACCTTATTAGCCCTTCATCGAGAACATGGATGGATTTAGGATCGATTTATAAAGAGTGCTATCCCTACGGAAATTAAGGTAGACTGTACCTAAATGGTTATCAGCTCTTCACTGCATACATACAGTAGATAGCTACCTGCGTGCATCCTCCAGCCCTAGCAGAAGTTTTAGCTGCCCCAGAAGATATCTTATCGTTTCAGTTTCTGGGACTGCCAAGAGTTCTGCCAGGGAGTATGCGGCACAAGCGCTGCGCGAACAACTGCACGCTACGATTGGGTGNGGGGGGAGGAGGAAGAGGTCCTTCAGTGTACACGGCTGCCTAGGAAGTAAGAGTATGTCATAGTTAGATACCTATTTATGAGACGTCATTAGTATGAGAAAAGGATAGGTGGAAAGGATGAAAAAAAAACATGAGCCAGCTGTTTGTATAAAAGATGTAGCTAGTACCGAATAACTATGAACTACAGTGAAATGCGTCAGTATGTAACTTGTAACCAATAGTAATATGTGAAACGTTTAACACCACGGAAAACATAATTAAATTTTAAAAGGTAACGACACATCTCATATAATTGAGTTATTGGCAATTGAAGAACATTACGTAACATTTTTCAATGGAAGAAGTAAGAAGTCAACAAGCATCAAGAATTCGCTACGCTCATGAAATCTAGCGTGTAGTATTCAGATGGTTTTTACAGCTATAGTTGGAACAAATGCTATCATTGAACAGCGTTTTCTTTTGAACTGTTATTAGAATCATGTTTCTTTCACCTGTTGATATCCTTAAAAGTTACCTATACCTATCAATAACAATGTCGACATTAAAACAGTACAACAAAGAACAATATTTATATTTTATGTATTGATTATCTATTTCTCGTATGTTCCATTAAATAAATGAGGCAAGGAATTAATGCTAACTTAAATTTTCGACCTTAGCTCGCAAAATATGGATTTCAGCCTAAGTCGAAATTTAAAATCTGAGAGGCGGATTTTTTTTTTTTTTCAAAGCTGGACTCATCAGGTCTAGCGTATCCTAGTTACGCCTCAGACACGGTGCTATTTACTGTTCAGTTTCTTTGTACCGTTTCGGCGAGACTGTTTCTAGCCACAATTATCTAATACTAAGAATGACCGTCAAGTGTTTATAATATAAATATATATTTATATAATATGTATTTATATGTTTGGTGTCACGCTCTTAACGAAATAGATAGGCGGAAATTAGCCCAGGTTGGAGGCTCTGGTGCTCCTCTCAAGCTCCATTGAAAGTGTTAGGCAGAAAATAGGCCGGGTTGCAGAAGATGGCAAACGTATCTTAAGCAGGGACAGATGAAATTCCAACAATGAAGACATCGCAGGCTTNAAAAAAAAAAAAGAAAGAAAAGCCATCGTCACACACCACAGTAAATAAAACAAACATTAATACAATACAGTATACAATAATAAAGCATAGAGTAGCAAGACTAAAAAAAATTAGGAAAGTGTGCCGTGCCAAAAACACTCGCCTTAATTACGTATTCCAACACCCAAGGCCAGCCAGGTGAAGCCGAAAAAAAAACAACACCTGTGGGAGATAAATTATTCTCCGAGCATAATAGCGCATGGCACATGACGACAATACGCTGTGATAAATGTTTGATATTTTTTCTTGAAAGATACACTAAACTGAATCTAACTTTTAAATAAATAGATACACTAAACTGAATCTAACTTTTAAATAAATAGATACACTAAACTGAATCTAACTTTTAAATAAATTTAACTGAAAATACAGTACGTTGCAAAACCCATCATCTTAACACATGTAACCAAACTCAAAATGAGGACAAAATTACCCACCCGACGTACGATAACATGCATCCATCTGATGTACCCCACCCGACCTACTATAACACGATCTGGTGTTCTCCACCCAATGTACGATAACACGATCTGGTGTTCTCCACCCAATGTTCGATAACCTGATTTGGTTTCCCCACCCGATCGATGTACGAAAACACGATCTGGCGTTCCCGACCCGACGTACGACAATACGATCTGGTGTTCCCTGCCTAATGTACGATAAGACGAGCCATCTCGCGGTAAATCCACACTGCGACGCCACAGCTGGGAATTATTATCACCCAAAATAACAGGATGGTATATATCGAGTCCCAGGGTTGTAGAGTAAGTGCGTGCGGCATTACAATGCTAAAATATGAACGTTTCACGGGTCCGTCTGAAAGACCTTGCAAAGCCGTGAAAGTTTCACGGGTACAGATAGTTAAGTATTATTCTACTCAACACACACAATTCAATACAATTTAATTAGTTGAAGATAATAATTTGAAATAAAATTCAAAATTATTAAAAATATAAACTCAATATGAGAGTTTACATTGTACCTAAGTACCTGGATGGATTTAGGATCGACTGATAAAGAGTGTTATCGCTACGGAAATTAAGGTTGACTGTACCTAGATGGTAATCAGCTCTTCACTGCATACATACAGTAGATAGCTACCTGCGTGCATCCTCCAGCCCTAGCAAAAGCTTTAACTGCCCCAGAAGATAGCTTATCGTTTCAGTTTCTGGGACTGCCAAGAGTTCTGCCAGGGAGCATGCGGTACAAGCGCTGTGCGAACAACTGCACGCTACGATTGGGGGGGGGGGCGAGAAGGAAGAGGTCCTTCAGAGTACACGGTTGCCTAGGAAGTAAGAGTATGTCTTAGTTAGATATCTATTTATGAGACATCATTAGTATGAGAATAGGATAGGTGGAAAGGATGGAAAAAAACATGAGCCAGCTGTTTGTATAAAAGATGTAGGTAGTACCGAATAACTATGAACTATAGCGAAATGCGTCAGTATGTAACTTGTAACCAATAGTAATATGTGAAACATTTAACACCGCGGAAAACTTAATTAAATCTTAAAAGGTAACGACACATCTCATATAATTGAGTTATTGGCAATTGAAGAAAATTACGTAACATTTTTCAATGGAAGAAGTAAGAAGTCAACAAGCATTAACAATTCGCTATGCTCATGAAATCTAGCGTGTAGTATTTAGATGGTTTTTACAGCTATAGTTGGAAGAAATGCTATCATTGAACAGTGTTTTCTTTTGAACTGTTATTAGAATTATTTTTCTTTCACCTGTTGATATCCTTAAAAGTTACCTATACCTATCAATAACAATGTCGACATTAAAACAGTACAATAAAGAACAATATTATATTTTATGTATTGATTATCTATTTCTCGTATGTTCCATCATATAAATGAGGCAAGGAATTAATGCTAACTTAAATTTTCGATCTTAGCTTGCAAGATATGGATTTCAACCAAAGTCGAAATTTAAAATCTGAGAGGCGGATTTTTTTTTCAAAGCTGGACTCATCAGGTCTAACGTATCCTGGCTACGCCTCAGACACGGTGCTATTTACTGTTCAGTTTCTTTGTACCGTTTCGGCGAGATTGTTTCTAGCCACAATTATGAACTAAGAATGGCTGCTGTTGCAATTTTTTTGCAGTGAAATTTGGCACCCAAGGAAATCATGTTTTTGTCGAGTTTACTTGTCTGTCACAAAGAGAACTCAAAAAGTTAAGAACGGATCTTTACGAAATTCACAAGGATTGTTAAGCATATTAGGGAAACAAATTAATGTTTAATTTTTGATGAAAATCCGTTCCACCGTTTGTCTATTTTTTTTCGATACTATAAGTCCATAACTCAAAAAGTTATGGACGGATTTTTGAAATTTACACGAGTTGTTAGGTATATCAGGAAGCGTATATGACCAAATTTTTGTGATGACCAGTTAGTCTGCTGGTTTGTCTCTATATTTGTTTTTAAGCTTGTAAGTAAGATAAATCTATAAGTTATCGACCGATATTCAAGAAATTTGCAGGAATTGTTGGAAATAGCAAAAGGCATAAATAACCAAGTTTTGGTGATGATCGGTTCGTCCTTTGATGTGTTTGACTATCGACTGTCAGAACATAACTCACAAAGTTACGGACGAATCTTCAAGAAAATTACAGGAACTCTTATTACTGACGAGAGGCACAAATGACCATTTGAATTTTTTGTCCATAGTGCTTGGCGGAGGCATGCGCTCTCACCGCGCTCTAATTAAAAACAAGAAATAGCTTTACGAAATTGAAAATGTTAACGTGACCACTAGACTAATGTCACGTTCATGAACTTCGAAAATCATGCAACTAACTAATATTCTTCAAGCCTGAATTTTTTGCCACAACTTCGGTGACCTTGAAGACGCACCGACAACCCACCAGCCGCAGTTTTAATCGACAGCGCCGAAAAAATTCGACATTGGCGGTTTCTTTGGCAGTGCAAGGCGGGGCGAGGAGGGTGAAAACTTACGGCTGAGTCATCCCCGGAGGGGAAGGAAGCGAAATAAAGTGGGGAAGAATCGAGAGAGAAAGACGTCTGAACTATTTAATTTTTGCTGGAGAACCATTACTCCTTTGCTACCACTGGCCCTTAGTATAAGATTCCATTAGTTACCAACTAGTGTCCGACTTATCACGGCAGGGAAAAAGAGCGAAGCAAAGTGGGAAGAATCGTGGGGCAGAAGGCGACTGAATTAAATTTTTTAGTGATTGCAGAGTATTGTTTCGTCTTCATTAGTAAGAAGACTAAACTGTCTATGGTCCAGTGAAAAAGAAGAACGAACCTTATTGACGTTACGATAAGCATTACCGTACCAATCCACTATTATTTAAATGCTCAGTACAAAAATGATGGTATCCAAATGGAAATGATTTAATATTGGCAACTTTGCTGGACAACGTAAGGGCAAGGAGACGGAGCAAATTTCATCGGGGAAAATCGCGTGGCATAGACGCAGGATATTTATTATTGTTTTACTGTTTTATAATTCGATACCCATTAACATTTCGTTATCGTCAGCTCTGAGTAAAAGAATGGTTTCCAACTACTATTGGTAGAGTCATTACCTACATATGTAGAGAAAGGAAGGCACGGAAGCAAAGTTGAAACATATTGTGAGACAAATATATCACTCAAATTTTTGCTAGATGACCAGTTTCTTTTAGAGAGATTTCGAGTTTCCAATGCAAAAATGGATAAACAGAGAGTAGGAAAATTCCGGTAAGTTGGTACCTTGTTACTTGAAGTTCAATTTTTCCATGAGATTGGTCAACTCATTAAAAATTCAAGTAATGCAAAGAGCGTGATGAGATTATGGCAAAGTCGCACTGACCGCGCACTCAAGCTAAGAAACCCAAGATGCACTGGTTCATGCTGCAGATAAATGCCCGCTAGGGTCCAGAGGAGTGCACGGCTGCGGTCGACCATGGACTGTCCGAGTTATGGCATCACATGACAACTGAAACATCACGGCAGTCCCGAGGAGTGCTGACAGGTCAGGGTCCTCGCAGTGGACTATGACCGTCAGAAACGCTGATGATACCATCCTATTCATAGCAAGACTTTACCTTCCCGGCTGGGGAACGAACCTTGGACCTCGAAACATGAGCAGCAGTCTAACCACTCACCACGCTCACTGCTAGTGGCAGCGGATATACAAATGTCAGAGTACGGTATACTCTAAATCCGCCCTGTGTGTTCGAGTTATGAAATGCGCTCAAGCAAAAAGCCTTTTTTTGTAGATTTTCTGAATTTTTTGGTTCCGGTTAAGAAGCCACCACAACAATGACTTTACTTTATCTTCTCGGGCAGGTAAAGGAAGAAGAAGGAAAACAAAGGAAGGAGAGAGATCAAATGCGGACGGTAGCGTACACACGATGGAAGAGAATGGGCGGAAAATATTTGAATATGACATACGTAGACACAGGCTTAAATAATAATTGTGCTACGATTAATAAAAAGCTTTCATTTTTGATGCAGCTTTTTCATTATTTCTATTTTGTTTCACTTTGGTGGACGTGGTTAAGACATATCCGAAACCTAAGGTTCCACGGCCTCTTTGGGTTCTGATCGCTTGGGACGTCACATCTTTTGTTCCGTAATCAGTCTGCATACTATTTTCTCGAGACTTTAAAAAAAGAAAAAGCTAGCAATGTAAAACCAATTAAGGGAGTGAGCGAACAAATAAAAGACCGAGCACAAATAAAACGAGAATTCTCGCAAGAACCCAGAGCCCGCAGCGCAGTACAATCTCCCACAAAACTGCCGAAATTTGTTCCCAATACAGTACTCGCTGTCGCTTTGCCACAACGGGCTACAAAAAATAACACATTCCACGATTTATTTTCATTGCCCAATTTCAACTTCAGAAGTAGTAGAAATTGGGGAGTGTGCGTTTTGCGCGAGTGAGTGTTTATTTGTACGTAACGCGTTTTCGAAGTATACCTGCAGGTGTCACGCACTAAGTCAAGAGCATAACCGTGTGAACCTAAGAGAAGACTGACGCTATGCGATAATCTCTGCTTCTGATGTTTCTCCATTTTAATGAAAAATCGAGCACCGCCAAAGGATCATTAATTTGGAGCAGAGTCGATTTAACGCTATGGAAGTCAATAAATTTCGCGAAAAATGAAGGATAAAGTACGTAATTCATGGCTCGGTTTCCGGGTAAAGATACAGCTGCTGCTAGCCTGCTACACTGCTAAGCAATAACCTTCAAATATACTTACTGGAAAGCATGCAAAACGTTTGAAATAAAAAATGGTTCATCAATCCGTCATACCAAACAAAATATCTTGCAGCACCGGTGTACGTACAAAAATGTACCTTTGAAAATGACCCTGCTACATGTTGAATGTAAGGGTCTCAAAAACATTACCATGTTAGACTTTTGAATTGAAAAACATGAAACAGCTGTTGAAAGCTTCGGTTTTCAACGAATGGAATGCAAGTTAAAAATATGAGTTTTCAAAAACAATGTTGCATAGAATAAGCAAATGAACAAAAAGATATTCTGTGCCTAAATGTTGAGAATTGCGTTGTCTAGAGTCTTGCGCTTAGCAAGTGGATACAACGGGAAAACGAGCACACGTTCACTACACACCTGATCTTTTTGCTAACGAAAATATGACTTTCTGAAGAAATCGTACAAACTGCGAATAGCAACAACTGCAAAGGAACGTCAGTGCCTCTTTGTTAGAGAAGAGTAAATGCTGTCCCATAAAATTGATTCAACTGGACATTGCATGTGTCTAAGAGGTCAGATTTTAAAAAAATAAAGAACATAGTGCTGCAAAGTGAAATCTATCTTTTTGAAATTCATTTTAGGTGGTCTAATAAAACTCATTTTCATACTCATATATTTAAAAACTAGGCTCGCTGCAGGCTTGGTCCTTTTAGTATTCAGTATTTGGCATCCCCAAAGGTATACTCTGAATTTCCAAAAGAATCGTTCACCAGTCTGCACCAGAGTAGGATATGGAGCGGAGTGCCGTCGATGAGCTGCGGTTGGCGCGAGCAGTTTCACGGTTGCATGACTCCAAGACGCCCAAGGCCAAGAAATGGCAAGGTTTTTTTTAGCAGCGCCTTCACAAGGAGACTTCCAAACAGCAAAACTTTAAGTCATCAGTGCAAGAGAAGCTCTACACGACACATCAAAGTCCAGAACGCGGATACATAGATACTGAAAATTTCTAATTGACGATTTCGGTTTCAACTTATTGGCACGGATACAAAGACTAATTCCATTCTACTATATAATAAAAAAAAAACACTTTGTTGGTTGAATTCATGTTGGGCAAATTCAAATCGACGGAGAACAGGGGAAAATATTACCGGGAAGAAAACCACGAAGGAGAACGACAGAAATGGGGCTTCCTTAACGTACTTACTGTATTTTCTACCGTCATCGCGCGGGCCACTAGTCGGCTATATATGACTTCCTCTGTTCACAAATAGTTGTGCACAAATGATAATCATGTTGTTCCGATATAATTGATGCATTGGATAAAAAATACCTAAAAGAACAAACTGGAAACCTCCATCGGGACAACGTAATAATAATGTAAGGGATGAACTTGCTAAGCCTTTTGGACAAGGTTTTCCCTACATCTTTTTTATTAATCCTGAATTCCCCTACAAATGAACTTTTTGGCTGTGGAACAACTATTTCAGAACTGAGTTTGCTGGTTGCTTGCTGCCTCGTTCGCTTGGTTGGTTGGTTGTTCCGTCACGCTGTTAAGGATTGAGATACGAGAAAATTCATCTACTGAATAACAAGACGAGGTAGCAGGAAATTCGAGACCTAAGTTAGTATAGCTAATGTTCTTTCTGGAATATGCTCGAGGTACTGCATTGTCTGAAGCCCGCATCGCTAAGTAAAGTAGTTCTATATGGGTTCTGTACTATTTGATATCGCGTGCCACGCGAGAGGCTCAATCTTGAATGGAGTTTTCTTTCCTGTCGTGCATAATCTATATAACTTATGTTTTCTTCAGCTGAATTTCTTCGTGGCAGTCGCGACTTCACGTGGAGCAGAGGTTAACGCATTTAAATTTTAACACCGCCAAAATTTCCAGCCTGGTGATTCAATTGTTGGTATCCAGGACACAACAGGAACTATTTCCGGTGAATTCATTCGAGCTATGTGTGGTTTGTTGGTGCTAATTGACTGTCGAAAACTAATAATCGCGCCTTTGCTTGCGGGAGGGAAGTCTTGCTCTAGCAAAATCATGAGGGAACAACTTTCGTTGATTTAATGGGAGACCAATCCTACAGGTATGCGGCCCATTTTGCAGCAAACTCGTACCGTAAGCAGGAACAAAATCGCTTCATTACGATCATATTGCCGTCATTTCTGACGGCTAGGTAATCTAGTATTAAGCGAACCTATAGGGTTAGCCGAATGTCAAATTCAAAGCTCGCTAGCACAAACCCTAAAAAAATCGCTCATAAAATTTCCGGGAAATTTAAGCGTATTCTTGAAGACGTGAAGAAATTTTATACAGGAATGAGTTGAGGCCTAGAGTTTTCCGCGACAGTCCCGGATTTGAGAATGAGAAATTCGTCCCAGATGTGCCCCGTATTTCATGAGCAAGAAGAGGTCATCCTTAAAGTGATGGTAGCTTCGAGAAACTGGCGTTTGTCAATGGGAAAGTGTACCTCCTGAAGGGGAAGTGGATCTGCCCGAGGGGTAAGGAGGAGCAGAAGGAGAACAATGACTCGCAATATAATGAGGACGGTATATGGCCAATATTAGATGAGGCCTACCTGAGTTCACTTAGACAGCTATTGAAGCTGAACCGAATATATGTTAACCTAACTGATAATTTGCAGTAGGCCACAAATTATACCGAGCCTACTTTAGCTATTTATTTATTTATGAAGTACATTCCGTAATATCGGGTCCGCCGTAATTACGGCAACACAATTTTGAGATAATATTAAAAGTATTTAGTTCCAAGCCTATTCATCAGTTTTTACAGCAGTTTGAACCTAATCATGACTATTTTTCAATTTCGGAAGTAAGAACGTACTGAAACTAAGGTAAACAATGGTTATTGGCAGAAACACTATCGTATGCCATTATAAAAAAAAATAAGAGAGTAATTCGCACATTGTAAAATATGATAGCTACATATTCGTCGAGAAATAGTTTGGAAAGTCATGAGAAAGTTTAAGGAAACGTTTCCAGTAAGACACGCAATCGTTGAAACCAGGGAAGAAAACGGTCCGTCCTATTTAAACTCAACGGATCATCAAAACTACACGTCAACAATTAAGAAGAAATCCGCGCGGTTCTGCAATAGCATTAACCACAGAGCTGGGGGACTCCTAAACTAAAATCTCAAGGTATATCCTTCCAAAATACTGAACAGAGACAAGCTTTCGACAGCTCATGAACTTAGGCTATGAGATTTGACGAAATTCGGCACATCCTCAACCTCTTGAAAGATGACATGCTGATCAATTTGGTTTTCACCGATTAAAGACACTCGAAGTTCAGCAAACTCTAAATCATAAGAATGCTGGATGGAATTTGAGGCAGAGTCAGATCAGCGGAGGGTAGACGAGTGACGCGACGTCACATTTCACTGTCTGTAATGGTTGGGCTGCAATCACTACCATTGGGAGGTCTCCTCTCGTTTCTGATGTTTCAGGAATCAAATTCAACAGTCAGCGATACAATTCTGACTTATTGTAAGCAGGGCCGCTTCTCTGTACGCCTAATCACTTCTGTGGCGCACCTTGGAACCTATAACAAGACGCTGCTCCATCACATGGCTCCAAAATGGCTCAACGCTGGTTTCATGCGCACATTCCCACGTTCCTGAGCAACAAAGAACGGCCTTCGAGCAGCCTGGAATTGAACCCCTAAGATTTTTCTGAGTGGTCCAACTTGGAGAGTAAGGGCTGCAAAACTCCACATGATTCGCTTGACTCCTTCAAATCTAAGCTGCTTTGATTCCGCAAGAAGAGCTGCGTGCCTCCTGAGAAGCTTTCCAAAGTAGACTGAAGTCTGTGATTATAAAGAGAAGGCTATATTAAATACTGTTCAAGTGTCTTTGAGCTAGATGTCCATTTTATGAATTTTCAATTTCGCCACTTTTTCATTGGGCCATTTGATAAAATGTTCGTTGCCATAATCACGGAGGACTCGGTATGCATCAACGTATATGTATAAATAAATTTTCAAGTATGTCGTTCGAAAATAGCGCTTTCAACTACTAATAATGGCTTGGCGGACTGTTGCGGATTTCACTGTTCAGCTACTTTTTATCGTCGTTAGCTTCAACAGCCGTGAGGAAGCGGCCTTACGGAGTAAGAAAATACACAGATTAGCGATTATAGTAGACTGCCCAACAAAATTAGCGGTACTAACAATTGTGCATTAACAGTTAATTAGCGAATGCACACTTATGCAATTTTTAAAACAAAAGACAGTAAGTGCTGTGACACGGGACTCACGGGGAAAAGAAATCTAGGGCAACTAACTGTAATCGCACAGTCCCCCTTGCCTTCAGTTTTCCCTTAGACATCTGCTTTTATTTCTTTTTGCATTGGCATGACAACAGTTCGGAGAGGACCGAAGCCTGGGTTGCAGCTCTTCTCTGGGAATGGGCCTGATGGTCCATTCACTGCTGGTAATCTAACCTGATCTAAACTAACACTTTAACTAATGATAGTCGCAGTATGAGGTATGCAACTTCAGTAAACTATCGTTAGATCTGAAGGGTGTTATTCGCACAGATATCATTGTACTCGCAAAAAAATATGTTGTTCCAACTGCAGCTGTTCTATTAGTAAAATGTCTCGGAATAGGCTGGCGGCACGGCTGTGCTCAATTCTAAATCCACCTCCTCGAAGTGAGCTAGCGTAACGACAAGAACAGAGACGTGTTACGCTTGGTACTGTAACAATGCATCTAACGTATCTGGGACAGTCAATGAGATTGAAATTGAGGCAGTGCAGTCGGCAGTGTATGAATATTAAATACATAGGAGCTAGGACGCTACCATCACGGCCTGCACATCTGCATGGTCTGATGCAATAGAAGGCTAATTGAAACGAGCTCTGCTCGGCGACGCATGATATGTCGCTCCATCCCATTTGCCCACTGTTGTTTCCAATCATCCCTCGGTAAGAATATTCAAAAAATAAATAAAAAAAAAATATAGTAGCAGGAGTACAAACCCCACAATGCGTAGTACTGTACACGCTTGTGGACGCTGCAAACAGCACTAGTCATACGGAAAGTGATGCTTAAATAGTTCAGGCACGGAAGGGGTACAAAAAGAACGCAGTACATATACGACAAAAAAAAAAGATAAAATGCCTTATTTTTCAACATATACCTTACTTCTTCGTTTTGAAAACAGTAATTGATGTTTTTTTTTTTCACTCGTCGTTTTTCATCCTATCCTTTCCTAACTTACTGTTCTCATTGGCATGAGTTTTCAATTTTTTTTGTGTACATTGTGTTCCTCTTCAACTCTGTTGCAACATTATTTGCTACAGTACGTAGAGTTTGATAGAAATACTGTCATGGAAATATAAACTAAGATATTATGAAAGTATTTGAACGAACCAAACAGTTGAAGTCAAGCTGTCATTATTAAATATAGCAGCCGCAAATAAGAGAACTTCATGGAATTTTAAGACAAGTACGTCAATGCAGGACCAGTTCCTGAAGAGAAGACTCATTCCGGGTCAAACTTGTATAGCAAATGAAATACCGACCTTTAATACAAATAAAGTTCCCTATAAAATTAAGAGTAAGTCTCTTCAATACAATAAGCCTGTTTTAATTGTAAAATAAGTACTATTATTAGACGCTGTGGGTAGTGCTAAAATACAAATCTCCTCGTAAACCTAGAATAATAAAACATCCTACACCGTGTCTAAGCAGGTAATGTGAACGAAGTGAATCTTAACATCGAACACAGTAACCATTTCCCAAACTAATGATTTTGCCCAGGATCAAACACAGTGCTGTTATTCCAGTAATTTCACACAAGTGTCAAAGCCAAGAATATTTCTGCAGGCACGACAGGCAAACAAGAAGAAATATCATTCGGCGCTGGGGTAAATAATAGCATCAGAAAATACGCCAGCCTAAAAAAAAAAACAGATCCAGAATTCGAGAGTTGTTGACCCTGATCGGGAAAGGTTAAGGACCCTGCACGCGACTCCTACACGATCACAAGATGATACTCTTCAGTACGCTGAGCGCGTTGCACCAGGACGCGTTGCCATAGACATACTCGCCAAACAGGAAAGATCTGGTACCACCTGATGAGCCAAGGTGTCTCTGGTGTATGTTCAAGAGTTAGTTATAACTGAATGGCAGTGTGTAGCTTGATTGCACCAGATTTCGACGAACTCTTGATCTGGTCCAAGAATCAAAGATTTTTCCCACTAGCGTCTTCTGAAATCGCAAGATGGCCAACCGTTGATGTTCAGTTTGTTGCGAATATCTGCCACAGTCAATCAAATGTTCCTTGAATGAGGCTGTCCTCAGTGAAAAAAATACGTATTCCATCACATTGACATGGAATTCAGAAAAAATACAGTATGATGATGCATCTTCAATCCACTAGTATATAATAAAACGCAGCTGTTGGTCGCTTGCTTGCTCCAATGTTGGTCCGTCTCTCCGTCACGCTCTACCGCAGACGCCTTTTTTATACTCAATTTGCATCGCAGCCAAATTTCGACGCTTGAGGTCGCAATCAATTGGTATCCAAAATACGGTGAGCACTGGGCATTTCCAATGAATTATTTTGACTGAACTAAATTTTTCTTAGTGCAGCTTAAGCTGATATTCACGCCTTATCTTGCAGGGGGGACATTTTGCTATCGCAAAACTGGTGGTTGTACAGCTTGCGTTTCACTAATGGAAGATCAGGCCTGCGGAGATGAGACCTATAATACAGCAAAACCTATACTGGGAACCGGAACAATAAAAAGCACAGTCACAAAACTTTTACCGTCATTTTTGACGACTGGGCCCTCTATAGTTGAATATATAAGTGTAACAATACAACTGTAGAGGCATGACAACCTAACGAGGCCTGTCACATGGAACGCGGTCACTCAGTGGCCAAAATACTGATGCAGACACTCCTTCTTTGCGCGCCGTTTTCTATGGAAAGCAAATAAAAGAAAATGAGCCGCAGAGTCCGCCGCGCTGGATAGACTGCTTTATTTGATCCCGCATTGCTGTAATTTGTTGCGTCCGAAAATGTACCTATCGCTATATTGTGACACGATGAGAACTTACTGTTGTATTAGTAACCAACTTATGAATAAAGAATCTAGTATATGACTTTAAATTAATAGGAATATTGACTAAATGTTTGTACCGCGTACACTAAATTTGGTTCTCTGGGCCTTTGAGGCACCTAGGCGGCGGCGCCTTACACAGTTGCACTTCGTATGCTGTGACTGTCAAGGGGCCCTAGAGCGTCGTCTAAATCTAGTATTACATCTTTTGTTAGTACAAGGTATCCAGTTTAGCATGCTAGAAGTAGCAATTTCACAGGGCGGTGACATGACATATTTTTACCATTGTCTTTAATAGACAATAAATATAAGAGAACGGATATTATTGTTAAATATTTTTCTTTGTTTCAATAAACACTAAATTAAAAAAATAAGCAAGAGCGAGTTGATCAAATTCACCCCTTTCCGTATTATGCTAAATATGGAATAAAATATATTTCATGGAACGATGGTGCGCTCAAAAATTACTAACAGTGATCTCAAAGGTATAGTCACCTGAACAAACACACACTACCTACATTATACCGAGGCCAATTAAGCAGTTTTTTTAGCTTTAGAAAAATGGTAACGTGACATCTCACACAAAGCACATTTATATGACAGGGCACTCCATAACGTCGATGACGCTGATAGGTTCTACAGTCACCAGAAGCTCAAACAAAAAAAAAAAAAAAAATACAGGAAAGTGATAGCTGTGCAAGAAAAATACTCGCACTTTATTTTTCGTACTTGCATACATCCCCGGATAATGATTCCAAAAAACGGTCAACATAAAAGCATGAATATATAATAGCAGGTAATCGTTCTTCGCAATAGGAGTGCAGCTGACTGTTGTACGTGAGAGGCTGCAGCATTGCAGAACATGAAACGAAGTCTTATTTTCACCCGCGAACGAAGTGAGGGAGGTGAAACGGTTTTAATTGAAGATATAAGTACAAATATATTTGTCTGTACTCCCAAAAACAGGTAGAAGGAGTTGAACAATGTTCATCAATATTTTGTAGGGAGTTTAGTGGGTCGATCTAGATGTGATCCATGACAAAAAAAAAAAAAAAAAAACTTGGCCTAGCTCGCCATAAAAATGATGGCGTTGAATTTGCATCTACCGCGGCATATTGTCTTACACCACGAGGCGTTCCATTTTTCTTATTTTATTATTAAGAAGCTCATGCTACGGGGGCCGTGCCCTAAGCTGGTTACACACAGCAACCATATGAGGAACTAGGATTCGCTGGCCATCAAAAAGGACTGAGTTGAAATTCCTCCTCCTCCCCCCCCCCACCGCGGATGATGGTGTTATGCCACGAGGGTTCTAGATGTCTGTTTCACTCAATTACACTAAAGCAATTAACGCACACTGACCATGCTTCTGAACTGTATCAATAGCGCTGTTCTTGCTATTAATGGTCACAATGGTGCGGAGTATTACTCTCTATCAAGAAATCGGAGGGAGGTGACATCCACCACAGAAGATAGAGCAGCGAGAAGGTGAAGCTTATTTTTGAAGTAGTGGAACAATGACAAAAAAAATTGTATTGCTGCGTTTAATACAGGACTGTTTTGCAATATTATGAAAAATAAAATTGAATCAGGTCAGGGTTCAACAGGTGCGAATGGCGTCTGCACCAAAGTAAATCTAAAAGTTTGATCAATACACTAGGGCCAGCGATGAATGTGTTAAAGGAATAGAAACAAAACTTCAAAACATCGGCGACCAGATAATGCATTCAAGAATTACTACCAGCTTATTTCGCATGCAACAGTCATCAAAGTACATCTGTTCGTGAAGCGAGACGAGCTTGAAGATGAGTTTTCTCGGTAATAAATTTTAGTAGTCTTGAATTTTTACAAAACCAATATGTATGTCAGTGCAAAATGTATGTCATAAGACTATCTTCACATTTCCTAGGTCCTTAGTTTCTTGATACGGTCTTTCAAATATTAATAAATCAGCCTTTAAAGAAAATTATATGAGGCGACAATAACCGCTAAAGAAAGTGCAATGAGAAAATGATCAAATTTCAAAGCAAATAGGGCGAAATCACCACCGCCATACAAGATAGTGGAATGAGAATGTGACACTGTTGCGGAAAAGTTAACGAGGGGGTAACTTCCATTAATCATGCAGCGGTTCCAAACCTTTCCTCAGCCTTTCACCCCTGGAAAACTTTGGCTAAGTTCTCGCACCCCCTACAAAAATAATTACTCATCTGATATTGAAATTTACGGAAAATTTGTGACCAACTTTATGTGTCTAACCGTATTTTATTTAAGTTTTCGCACCCACTGGTAGATCATCTCGCACCACAGCTAGCGCGAGTTAACCAACATTCGGAACCCCTGGCCTGTATATTTCTTGTCACGGCTGCCAATTGCACAATTATTATGGCTCGATTGCTTTCGTTCTAAGTTAATTTTTTTACACAATCTCGATGAATGCATAGGTTTCATTAGGCTCCCTCGTCTCAAAAGGTATCCTTTAGATACGTTATCCCCAGTCTTGCTCTATGCTGCATCTCCCCCTCGATTGTGGTCTCCAACCTTTTCACAGCTTGGCACACCTAGAAAACTTTTCATACGTTATCATATTCCATAAAAAATAATAACTCCTCTGATAACAAACAAAGAATAAAGTTTGCACCAAATTTGTGTAGAAGTTTAATGTATCCAACTTTATTTTATCGAAGTTTCGCACCCCTTGGAAGGTCATCTCACACCTCTGGTTGGGAACCCCAGCGTTAATGCAATGAAAATGAAAAAGGAGCGACAAGTAATGGTTGTATCGTATGAAAATAAAAATACGAAGAGAGTGGCCGTTACTGTAAGAGAAAACGGAACGAAAATGTGTTATGTACATAATTTTAACGGATTGTGTGTATATATATATATATACATACCAGAATATTTTGGGAGCATCGTTAACCATAGATATGGCGTTGTTTTTAACCAAACATATATACATACGTATATTATTTGGTATACAAAAAATACTTCTCTGTATTGTGTGCTAGGCCTTGGAGGGTTATTTCGCGCGCTCCAGTGATTCATGCTCGTTCTACACAATCTACGTTATATAATTTCACTAAGACCAAATTGTAGACAAAATACCGGCAGTTAATCACACGTCAATAACATCAATAAACAGGCTGCCAGATTAACATTCTGTATCTAAAAACAGCTGCAGCTCTCGACAGTCTTCATTAACTGATATGAAACAACGTATTTATGTGAAAAAAATATGTACAAACAAATGCTTGCAAACACCGTGCAAGTAATATTCAAGCTGGTAAAATGGAATAAACTGTAATATACATTGGACAGCGCATTCAAGGAACGTGTAGTGAGTATTTTTGCAATAAATTATTTGCACAGAATTAACAAACAAAAATGCAGTGATGTGAAAGCACAAAATCGACACTAGTAAGTTTACGTTATAAACAAACGTGGAAAACTGACAGTAAAATGTTTTTGTCATATTTCTAGCAAGTGAATACTTTTGAAATAATGGAAAATGTATTATACCATTAATATCCAGTTCCTGAGACGTCAAACAATGTGTGCCACAGCGTTATTATTTCTTTTGCTGACTTAGAAGGCAATCGCACAGGAGGATAAATATGAGATACGTTTGATAACAAATATATTGTTTTCGCTTGATCCGAATCTACTGTAGACACATTCAATTTATGCACGGAGAGTATGTGCGCGCAGCAACAAGCCTCCAGTCAAGCCGGCAAAACTAACCGACTAGGTATATAACTAAAGCACTCTGAGAGCGCACACCTCCGCCAAGTAGGGCAATGTCAACGAAAAATTTTAATTAGTCCTGAAACTAGAATTTCCCGTTTTTTTTTTTTTTATCATAACGAAAGTTTGGACATTTGTACCTTTCGCAGTAATTACAGCTTCTGTATTTTCCTTGAAATCCGTCCATAGCTTTTAGAGTAATGCTACCAAGATAAAAGAGGCACACAAACAAACACACGGCTAAACGGATCTTCACCAAAAGTTAATTATCTGTTCATCCAAAGAAAGCAAACCTAACAATCTCTGTATAATTCATTAAGATTCGTCCATAACTGTTTGGGTTAACTTGGTAACCGACAAACTCGACAAAACATAACCTCTTTGGCGGAGGTAACAATACACAGTTTGCTTGTTGATTGGTAGGTAGTTTTTGGTTCGTCTCTCCGTCCTAATCTGAAGCTTACCGGATGAACGTGAGCGGTGATTGTAGAACCAAGCAAGGGAAAAGCAAATCGGGAAAACGGAAAAGACGGAGAGGAAATCAAGTAAGGATGACGGGACGTCACGTTACGAGGGCGGCAATAATTCCTGTGACCTCTCTAGAGGACACGACCCGTCATTACATACTGTTAGTGATTTTATTTATTGAGAACGGCAAGGGGATCTTTGCCTTGTCATGTTTTTGAAACTTCAGCATAGAATTAAAGACCTCTAAGTATATTTTCGGGGCATCATTGTTACCAAACTGGACTTCCTTACTACAACAAATATTTTTTGCTTTCTCTGATCACAAAACACAGACTGAATACATGTTGAAAGAAGAGAACGGTAAAGATATTCTTGAGAACCGAAAAAATGTATGAGAGTTAAGGAACTGGGGATTCGCTGACGAATTATTTTCTGCCGTTATTTACTGACGGCACCGGCCACAGCTTACTAAGAAAGAACAATAACCGCTACACCAGCATTACGGTATGTTAATGTTAACTCTCGCCATGAAAATAAACTAAGTTTTAGATTCCCCGGCTCGTTACGGAGTCTTGTTTTGTTCTCCTCTTTGGGCTTCGGTTTCTGCTTCCCATCTATGATCTCTCAACATAGTTACAGCTTGTACTTCTGATCTAATGACAATAATAATATGTAAGTACGAGGCTATTTAATTTTAACGATGAGTGCTGATGTAAGGTTGCCGCCTCATGCATCGCTTATTAAAGCCAAGACAGCGAGAATCGCCCCTCAGTGCCGGCGCTCCACGTGTTCCAGAGACGCACCCGTCGTGCTCCAGCGCTTCCAAGAGTTAGAGGTTCACTTGCCTTTGGGGCGAGCATAGCCCAGGATCAGCGGCCATTCATGTTTCGTCACAGTCGGCTGTGGAACGGATCATATAGCTCAGTTTTCCTCGTGGACGATAGAATGTATTTAAATTTCGGATAATTTTTTTTTTGTTTGTTTGTTTGCCAGTGAGCGATTCCGTACGTCTTTGGCTGTCTGTTTCTCCAACATTTCTTGCGTATATTTTGAACTTTGAGCGTATGAAACACTACGTCTTTTTGGCGCTCAACTTTTTCTAACACGGCTATTTGCTTGCTCCAAATAATATTAATTACGATAATTAATGAANCGATTCCGTACGTCTTTGGCTATCTGTTTCTCCAACATTTCTTGCGTATATTTTGAACTTTGAGCGTATGAAACACTACGTCTTTTTGGCGCTCAACTTTTTCTAACACGGCTATTTGCTTGCTCCAAATAATATTAATTACGATATATAATTAATGAATTTGGAACGGCGCGCTGCTCACAGCGTCTCCCTAGAACTCGTGAGATTCCATGCAGGTAAGGTCGATATAAATCAAGCAGAGTCGGGGCTTTTCGACGCTGCAAGAGAAAATTCGACCATCGTTTGGAGGAAAAACCAAGAGACAACTTCGTCCAGGTTTTGCTCCATGCGGGCTTCAGTGGAGCCGTAGGGGATGTTGTGGGGACTGAATAAGTTAATCATTTGCACACACAGACAGGCATCAGTCACAACCACAGGCTGAGAACATATAACTTGACAAACAATAGGTACGTAATGTGACAAGAGACAATCGGTAGCTTCATCATACACAAACATGGTCCGGCCGTCCTCTGACCAATCATGGTGCAAGTAAATATTCATATTCAGCGGAAGCCAGGTATTCTTCTCGGCCGAAGGAAAGAAGTGAGACCGTAAGCATCGAAACGAACAATACAAAAACGTCGGAAGAATATGATAAATGGTGCTGCTGCTCCAAGGTTATCCAAACGCCGAACAATGGTAGGTGTTACAAAACTGTGGCCGCTGCCATTGCGGTTAAACGTATAAGGACTGAGGGTAGAGCATATAATGCAAGCATGGAATACTTAATTAGATAATGCTGCTTTGCTTTACCGATTTGCTACGGACAATACCTCTAGTTACCAACATAAGATTTTAGTACTATTTTTTTTTTCATAAAAAGCTGGAAGTGTTTTCTCGAAAAAAATCATATACAGTGATGAAAATGGCTGCCATTTCAAGAGATAGACCAGGATTTTGGCATTTTTTGTTTACTTTTTGAAATTTAAAATCAGGGTTGGAGAATCGGAGTCGGACATAGTGGAAAGCCAGACAGAAGAGTCGCAAACTGGCTGGACCAGCAGTCACAGTCGACTCCACTACACAAGTGAGGTATGGAATCCAGTTAGATGTGAGCGTATAAAATTAATTTCCTGCAGGCTTCTGTGGTGAATAAATAGACAGAGGCAATCACTACTCTGATGAAATGTAACTTGTAAATCAAACGCCACTGTGCGTACAACTGTATAGAGAGTAAGAGAAACACATGATGTAAGACAAACATTACTGGAACGTAAGACTATCAGCACCTGAACATTTAGGCTCTATGGCCACAGTCTGCCCCTCAAACGACCGATCGAAGAGCGAGAGAACCGAAACCTTAATTCCAACTAAGCACATCTTTTACATGAGCAGCACAAAAGCGGTGGGGTTAATAGTTATTTCTGTCAATCTAAAAAAATTACAGAGTATTGGAAACATAAAGGCTAAAAAATTTCTCCCGTGCGCTCGAAGTAACCAAACAAAAATACTGCAACTACACATAATTTAGGCGTGAAAGTTGAATAATTATTATCTCTTCTGCAGTAAATGCCGAAAGACTGATAGCATAAATATTTTTGCTCCATTAACTGAATTTCAATAGATCTGTGCAGCACGGAATTATTAAAATAATTTTCATATATTCAGTTACATTTTTCGAATCTGGATGAAAATTAATGAATCCTGGAAAGTATATTGAAATTATACTTACATTGTTCGATCAGTACACAACACTAATAATAAAATATATCAATGCAGAATATGAAAAACCTACGAAAATAACTGAAATATCCCGTACTCTACGGATGTGGCGCGTCGTACTTCACTACTAGAATTAATCTAATAGTATCAGCATTCAGATACACTATTATAATATTCTTACCTTGCGCTCTCCGTTCAAGGACGGAAAGAAAGAAGGGACAATAAACATGGTAAACAAGAAACCAGAAGTTTCAACAACTTGAACCCATATGAAAAAATCCTGATGGATTTATCAAGACGCATGGTTATGCTCCATCTATACAGACGTGCTCTAATGTAAAATGCATTGGAACAAGTACCTTTAAATTGTTCGTACGTGAAATTTCAATAAGAGCAATTTACTACTAAACTCTGGCAAAACTTGACTTACAGGAAGTTGTTAACGTTGGAGTTTACGAGAAATATATAAACTTTTGTTAAAAGGAACTAGCTGGGTGGAATTCGTTACAAATATCCTAAAATATCTTCTTCAGTGGAATTAGACAGGTGAAGTTGAGTAAAAATATCACAAAAAGACTCCTGACTTGCGTAGAATTTATACTGGTGTCTTATACAAGAACCACCAGCAATAAATCAAACAATGAATCGCAGAAAAGGTCAAGATATTCGTCTGGGGCAGGGGGTATACAACATTCGTAACTTTTTCAAGGTATGGGACCCAATGTTAGGGGTATGATGCGCGATCTCAGGGTTCTGGTAACTATGATTTTAACACTTTTGGTAGATAAATTGGCAACTATTGTGGAAAACGTGACAATTTGTTTTAACTCTGCTAGTTAAATAAGGGTGTACACATGAATATGTTGGACAATCCACTGGGAGTCTGTATCCATTAAAAGGTTATTAATCTTCATTCTATGACTTGGGAAAAACTTTTTAGCACTCAACTGTGTTATCTGCTTGAAAGACCACACTTTTGTGGTGCAAAGCTTGTTAAATGAAAGTCACTAAATCAGTCGGGTGAGTAATGTTAACATGCTACCAAAACAAGAAATGAATCGTGAGTAATCGGCGACTAAACGCTGCTTAGATGACCGTATTATAACTAAAAACGGTCATAATAAAACAAATTGCCCCAAAAATATTACAAGGCTTTTGTTTTCTAGATAACTAGAAACAACGTTACGGATGCGATTGGTTGTTGCAGTAATCTAAGAATTCATCATGACCATAAAAATAAAGGAATTCAGCGCCCAATGTACATTAAATATACAAATTCTATATGTCGGAGGAATAAATTTCACTGTATCAAAGTAGACTGCAATGTAAATATTAAAATTAATCTAGTCGATATGCGATACAGCGTACAAAAAAAAAACAGAATTCAAGGAGTCAGTGCAACAAACAATAAGAAAATCAGAATACATTCGAGTCAGGGTCTCGTGCGGTGTATATATCAAAATTCATCATAAATAAAAAAAAAATCCAGAGGCTCCTCAAGAAAGTTTTCACATCAGATGGATGAAGCTGAATTCACTAAAAGAAGTATATTAGGTGAGGAGTATCGTAGCGCCAATGAGAAACTATGAATGAAAGAAACAGAAGAGGCAGAAAAATGTCCGTAGGCTTTCGGCCATTGAATCTGTGAGCGGTGGCAGGAGCGGCGTCAGTATAAGCCCGCAAACAACTACACACGTCTCACTGCCAAACATTTGGAACTGCTAAGACTTGGCAAAGTGATATGAGTGTTTGATGAAAAAAAGTGAAATTTAAAACTATAAAATTGTTATATCTGTAAAATAAAAAATAACATGGCATGTGGAACCATGAAAAAAGTGTAACGAACTTATAAGTTAATATGAGAGTAACTTACGGTATTATCATGACTGAGTCTGAGGTTATCTCAAAGGCAATTGGTTTGGGATTAACGCCTGGAACTCGATCCAAAATATCGACGCTAACGCTCATAACTAAAGTTCCGGACGAACTGAGATTCAAGGCAAAGCTTATTTCGATGGAGGTGTTCCATTCGATGATGACCTTGATCGGGTGTAATCAGCATTTACATTAGCTAAGAAATTAATCAGCTGTTATCATTAACTACACATTATGTAAAAATCCTTTACAAATGCTTTATATTTCAGCTAGATATAGCTACGTGCTTATTTCAATAATGGTGGAATTACTTCAGCTTTACGAAGGAATTAATAAGCTAATTTAAACATGTGAATTTTTTATTTTTCAAATCTATCAATACAAATTGCGACGAGGCAAATCAAAATCCATCACCATGAACTCCCCTGCTTCACAATACACGATGCTACCGTGGCAATTTAACGTTAATAAAAGTTAAGCAATGAACGTCGTCCTACGAGCTCTATCAACATTGAATAAATGATAACAGATGATTTTCGGCAGAATAAATGCAGTTCCATAGATATTTCTCACTTAATTTTTCAAAGGGTTCCTGCAATATATTAGTGTGAATGAATATTCGATCAGTCCCTCTAATAATAATAAAGTTAATGGTAAAGCGTAGGTTGGATACACTCAGTTGACGGACCAAAAAGTTTCGAAGTTCCAGCCTTGAAAACGACTTTCGCTAAGAACTTTGAAAGCTCGGTGAAAATAAGAATACAAAATCCAGAAGACGTATCAAACAATATAATCTCTTAAGGAAATGGGCGAAAAACTTGCCAGGTTGCAGAGCTTATAATTAGGTTGCATTTCCATGGAGATCGATGACCAGCTTGCAGAATATGGCAAAAATACGATCCTAGTCCTTTTGTCTGACTACATTTCTTGCTCGAAACACTTCTTGAAATCGAAACAAAGATATTACAGCGTCTTTTTGCGCTGGCATGGAGTCTTACTTTCATAACTTGCTCCATACATCGAAACATGTTTGGTCTCAGGTCGATCACGACGAATAAATTCAACGAAGGACACAGGAAGCGATGATTTTTGACGGGTAGTAGACACAATTTATTTTTTTTGATCAGCTTGCTATCTTCCGTTTTGGCGGAGCTTTTTTCGCTCAGCGCTAAAGTTACAACCTCCTGAAGACTTGATCGGTAGCCTGGTAGGCAGGATACGTGGCAGGAATTTAATTGTATTCAGTAAAGCTTTGCTGCTTGCTAATGGGAGATTTTCTTTCCTCCTGTCACTTAAAGTGGGATTGAGAGAGCACTTATCTCTTATTACACTTTGAGTCGGCTGTGTAGCGTATCTTTCAGAAGTATATTACATAGTAACAAAAGCATTTTAATTGAAGACGGGTTTTTACAAAGTCCTCATTGTCATTTATGACGGTGGTTTTTTCACTTCAGCGCGAAAATTTTGTTCTGCTGAAACTATATCTCAGTGTATTCTGGATACGCGACGGAAATATACTTCAGTGATGTTTCAGCGCTTACTAATATCGTCAATTTTTTCACATGTCGTCTAAGTGGAGGAAGGCAGACGAATTGGAGTGTATTGATCAGTGGAAAGGCTAAGAAATCACGTATCTCCTACGATAATTTCAGCTGACCGTCGAGCGTTTTTCTGTACAGTACATGAATATTTGTACTGAAAGTATAATCAATGAAAAAGTGTCATCACAAATTTCTCGGTGTCATTTCTGACGGCGCGGGCCCTCTAGTTATTACAATAAAAATGAAAATAGAGCATAAATGTACGAGAAGTGAACAGGATTAGCTGTAGGAAGTCTAGCTATTGCATCAGGACACAGCCCCTCGCCGCACCAACACAGAGCAGCCAAACACGGAAACATTCAACAAACCGGTTGCCGCGTGCATGCATCGCCGGCGACTTTCATAATTGGCAAGACACTTAAAAATTCAGTACGAAAGAAAATATTATTAGTGATGCATCGTTCAGTAATAAACGATCAGTGTTGATGATTCTCGTTTAAATCACATGGAGCAATAAAAGTGGCACACCTACAGGCAACATGTGCGCAACTCGCTGTGGCTGCGCATGAGGTGCACACGCGTTGCGTACAGCAGCCAGCATACCTGCATTGTGGCTCGGCGCTTGCACCCTCCGCCTATATACAACTGTAGCTTTACGTGTGAGTTTACACATGTATACGAAGTGTGTGTGCGTCGGCACTTGCAGAAGACGTATACCGTACTGTATGCATTCCTACCTATACACGGCAAGTGTACCATGAAAGCACATACACGCACACGTTGGTTTCTACACATTCATGTCGTGTGTGCTAACACACATGAGGTGCGTAAATGAGGTAATGAAATGTAGTAGTGATGCGTTAGCTCTGACAACGCTAGACACTCGCTACTTGGATGAGAAGCAGGCAGACACCTGATGCGCAGTCAGAACAAATTTAAAGTTGATGCTGTAGTCAACTAGAGGTGTTTATTTGGTAGTTTTGTGAACCGTTTTTTAGGCGTTTTGAAAATCAGTGACAACAATTTCGAACACAGATGCTCGAGTGTACTGCAACTGAATCTTTTTACAAGCTACAGCAGAAGACTCATATTTTCAGGCCGTTCAAGACATTCGCAGAAGGCAGAGATTCGACTGACAACGAACCTCGCAGCGGAACACTTGCAACTGTAAAGACTGCTGAAAATTTAGCAAAAATTCTGGTGCTTACGCGTTTGATCGGCGATATTCGGTCATAATGATGGGGGATGAGTTACCCAACCGTTCACCAGATTTGAACCCATGAGTTAAGGAAAACCCTGCGCAGGATCAGAAAGACAACATGACAAAACCAGCCATGATTTTGAGGGACGGGTTGAAAATGACAAGCATTTTCTGGAACATATATATCATTGTCATCGACGGGCACTGTGCGAGTCCGAAATAGAGCTTGGTCGCGCAGCATTGTACGAAATTATCACTCATTTTCAAACCATTGTAAAAAAGTTCACTGTACCCAACTGCCTTGGACCTCTAGACTCTATCGCCACGATAACTGCATCAGATGCTGGTCTGTATCCCATCCAGACGGCAAGCTATCAGTGTTGCAAGGTCTATCGGACCAACACTGGGCTCAGCACTTGATTTACACACCTAGCACGCGCCGTTTGTAGGAGCCAATGCACACTAACTGAACGTACGTATACCAATACCAACACACGTAGTATGTAGTGTACATACTCACATCCTGTGTGAGTACCATTATGTACACACGTACACAGAGACTGCAGGTACTAACACCCATGTGTACATGCCAGCACACACCAACATACACAAACACACGGTACGCAGGACCACGAGGCAGGACAATGCTAAGCTAACGGAGCGGCGCTGCTGAAGGCAGAGATTCTGTGCTACAACATCGATTCACTCCATAGCAGGCTCTATTGGGGGGCACAAAAGAAGCCACGGACCTTACAGTTTGATCGTGAACAAGACGACCAAGGTTGTCTATAAGGTGCTACGGAACGAAACTGAACTGGTCAGTATACGCTCCGCTCACACATATACCAAGCCGTTTTACTCGGCCGTCCTGATATTTAAGTCATTTTTGAAAGATTCGGGTCGAAACTCTAGAAACAACAGCTTTATAGTTCGTACTACAAACGTGTTTGATTTTGTGCAACAAGGACAATTAATACCGTCAACAAGGTTGGCAGTTGGACAAGCATTGTCTGTGAACATTATCAGTTGGTACTTCTGTTTTGTTTAAAAAGGTGCAGTACAGCAACCTAGGGCGAGAATATTAAAGGTTTGAAAAGAACGGTCGGCGAATACTGGACGACACGTCCCCACTCTTCAGAACAACCTCACTTGATAGTTTTGAAGAGCGGACGCGCCCGGGAACAACCAAGACATGAATGACCTGTAGCTGACAACATGAAGATAACACCGCAAGTACAACAGCGCAGTTATACTTAATCATAATCAACACTGGTCAAATGTAACTCTGCTTTCTCATAGGAAAAGCACCAGGTTGAACGTCCCATGGGTTGCGGGGCGGTAGTTCAGCCAACCTCGCACAACGAAACTACGCGATTTCAGCAAGTTATATCGTATGGATGCACACTAATTAAGTATTCCGGCCACGGTAGCATGCTGCAGAAAACCACGAGCCACAGGCAGGCCGGGAATCGAACCGAAGAGCATGTCCCATGTACCGACGCTGCCAGCAGATCCGCATGGCCGGCCAGACTACACGAATAGCAGAAAAAGAGATACTTAATAAGAACTAGCGACTCTCAAGTCCAAACTACTGTCCAGCTAGCAACCGGTTTCGGGTGTGCAGTTCAATAACGGCATTGCCGTACAGGCGCACTCACACACACAGAGCACCGACACATTCATGCATGGGCCGCAGTTAGTGGTACAGAAGAACCCGTTTACTGGTTCGGCTACGTACGTTTGGTCTTACCCCACGCTAAGCGAAGCATGCATCTCGCTCGTGGGGTTGCAAGCCAAATGGTAAAAAATTGGCGATATCGCCCTTAAAGACAGAGAATTTTCGCTAGGGATTGCCCTCGATCTGAAGGCGTACAGCACAAGATAGTAGTCGGTCTTTCGCTCTATAGTAGCGTTCTACAGCGATTAAACACTAGAATATATATCGTTGTGCTCAACTACTTATTTTATCCCAAGCTTGGAGCATTTGCAAGGAATCTGGGCGCTTATTGGAACTTTCAAGCCAGTTTTAAAGATAAACATTTAGTTCGGTGGTAAATTTTTACAGCACGGAAGGACGATGGTAATACTTTGCCGAAGTGGAAGTGACTGCATTTACCTCTTTCGATTTTGTAATTTGAAGAGCACGCAGACGGTAGCAATATCTTCTCTTTAAACTTCTTTAAACTTTTAATTAAAAATATAAGAAAAGGTGAGAGCGGCCAATTATTATCAAGAGACACAGCATTATTGTCCTTCGGCCTCATGCCAGAAATTATCGAGAATCTATTCACCTTTCGACGACAAGAAATTCTATTCAATTTATACGTTACGTGCGTGTATATATATCCAAGATTGAAATAGACTGCTAAGAAGCATGGCCAGGGCTTCAAGTATTTGAAATGGACAGCTTCGTTAACTATTCCTTAAACATTGAATATATTTTAAAGTGGTCGGACTTTAGGACTTTATTCCAGCGCTTGATACAAGCACACGCACGAAGGCCCGGCCGGGGGTCTAATGACATGGGGCTACGGAAACGAGCTCCGGAGTTCCCTTTTCTGCCCCTACTTACCCTGCCGATGGAGGGAAGCTCTTTCGCAAGGCTTTAGAAAAACAAGCAATTACTGCAGACGTGGGGTAAAAGTGTTCCACTTAGATATGGTAACAGCCAGCTGCATTGTGGCAAGCAGAGGCAACAGGCCTCTGCAAGGGATCGCTAATGAGCATTATCGACGATGTGACTGACAAGACTGACGATAGGGCCAATTACTTGGCTCTGTTTCCTGTCATAATATTCCAGCGGGCTTCTAGAACTATCGCGTGGAAATGCAGAGAAGTCTGAGAGGTGACCCTGTTTTGTTCTTCCCAAGGTTAGATGGTCTGTGATAAGGGGACTGGAGTGGTTCATCCTTCCTTCGTCTGCACACCGAACAGAGAGCGTAAAGCTGCAGCTTCAAGGTCGGCCGCGTCTCAACTGCAAGCTGCTCAGCGAGTCACACAATGGAGGCGAAGGAAGTTACATGAGCCGTAACGTGCTGGGGGACTTGTGGCGGCAACTTATGGCGGATGCGAAAAGCAAGCAGAGAAGGAAGTAACATGAGCCGTAACGTGGAGAGGATTTACAACAACTTCTGTCTTTCCAGAAACCAATTTCAGAATCAAGCAGAGAAACAAAAATAACATGAACCATAGAACGACAACGATTTCTGGCTATAGCTCAAGATAAGTTAATGCGAGAATCACACAGAAAATGCAATTAAAAGAAATCTGTACGGATTCGTGGTCGTATATATATAGTGCGGTCTCCCAGGCTCAATTCCAAAATCAAGTAGCGAAAGAAGTTACTTGAGCGGTAACATGGCAGGGACTGTGGAAGGCCTGACCTTGTACTGGAATATCTGTAAGAAAACGATACTCTGAAGCAAAGTAGCCGAGCAGGCGCTGCATGCAAAAGTAATATTAGGTAATTTGGGGATACAACAGCAACCAGAAATACATATATCGTTCGACTTACACTTAGGGCTGAAATAGCTGTGAATCTCTTGACATGCAGACAGCTGGGAAGAGGTACACTTGCACGTTTGAAGCCCACAAATAAGATCATGACAGTCACACATACTCTGCCAGTTGTAAGTTGCAACTTAGATTATATTAGATTAGATAGGCGGCAGTAGACGAACCAATTAAGAGGCCCATTCCCAAAGAGACATCGAAGCCCTCCCAAAGAGACACCCCGGCCCTCTATGAGCTATTGCCATTATGTTAGTAGGATGTAGAGGACTGGGGAAATGAGAGGAGAAAAAAATGGAAGGCGAAAGAGAAAAAAAGAAAGAAAAAATAAAAATAAAAAAGGGTAGAAAAACTTGCAAGGAATATTCAAACGAAACTATTATCGCCACACATACTGTATATTGTGCCGAACGTTCTAAGTTACCCAAGGAAATTTAACGGCACGCAAGTCATATCACAACTGTCACATATACTTTGCTCGTCAGAGGTCATCTCGGACATTAGCAGACTGCCAATCAAAGACCTGAGCGTGTGTCGAGTGCAGCCAATCAGCGCCTCCGGTCGCCGAACTTCAAAGAAAACTCAAGACTGGACAAAGGAAGCTCAAGCAAAGTAAGTTTGAAGTTCAAAGCAATTGATTTCGCTTGCAGACGCGTGAATTCCTTGACTTACTTGCGTTGAACGCAAATCAAAATAGACGCAGCGTCTGCTGGAGTGCACGACTGGTGACAATAGGCGCAAAATTGCTCAAGTGCACTGTTGACACGATGAGACGAAACAGACGCAGCATCTGCTGTAGTGCACGACTGGTGACAATAGGCGCAAAATTGCTCAAGTGCACTGTTGACACGATGAGACAAAACAGACGCAGCATCTGCTGAAGTGCACACCTGGTGACAATAGGCGCAAAATTGCTCAAGTGCACTGTTGACACGATGAGACAAAACAGACGCAGCATCTGCTGGATGCACCATTCGAAATTCAATAATGACAACTGACGTCTCTAAAATACAACAACGACCCCTGACGCACGGTCCGGAACGCGACAATGATAAATAAAGCAACATCTAACATGTAACAGCGACAAGAGATGAGCACGAGCAAACAGCTGGAACGGAACTCAGTCCAGACTGCCTAAGGACTTTCCAGCCTGTGGTTGTCGTGCATGCAACAGGTGCCGCCATCTCGGTAGACACATCAAAAACTTCAACCATGAGAGACCAATAGAGACAAATATTCGCCAGCACTGAGATGAGCGCCGCGACGACCGCCGTCATCTTACTCTCCTGTGCGAGTACTCGAACTAGCAAGTAGGAACACCTCTCAAAATTGTACTCAGACTTTAAAGATACGAAAAGACAAAAGGTATATTATAATGGACATTATTCGGTAAAACGTACTGTGTGAAGTCTGGTGAAAGTTAACATAAAGCTTTTTTTTCCAAGCAATAGGCAACGTTAGATAGGACAACCTGGAAACCATAACGTTTACGTATACTTGCTGAAAGTACAAGAAAAACTAGCTGCAAGCGGTTACGTGCAGTGAGGAGATAACTCGTTCCTGGACCATGCAATAGTTACGGAGTGACGACTCTTCTGCCAGAGGAAGGGTGGCGAGAGTAACGCGATCTGGAGCTCTTCCGAAGCTAAGCTAAGCTAACGTAACTAATGTTATCTATATTGTACTATTCTACAGCGTGACAAAAGTGTCTATCAGCCAAGTTCTGGATGATGTTCACTAAAAACGACGGATTGTGACTGAGCTTGAAGAGTTTAGAACTTCAGAAGAGAGCGCTTGCAGCACACACACGATTGAAAGAAGTGTACACGAGCAAATAGAAGGACCAGCAAATGCGCTTCATTTATGACAACTAAATTACGCACTGGCCACCGGTCAGATCTCCACCAGAATATAACAGGAAAAAGGAAGCACTGCTTGTGAATAAATGTATACGTACAAGCAGGACCAACTAATTGCATGGCTAACGATAAGACCTAAAATGCCTCTACCCCTGCCACCAATATAAAATCTTCAGCCGAACACAACAAAAAAGTACTACTGCATTAAAAAATGCATGGGAGACCCCAAACGACTACGCTTTCTGCAAGACACAAAATTTATCTACACCTGTCACAAAAGCAAGACCTCTCGCTTGACTTCCACTGTCGTGCTGCTGAACAAAATTAACAAAATTGCAGCGCCAGAAAGAAAAGGGTTCAAAGAGTTATAGCAGAATGACAGCTGGTCACCTTTCGCATAAAAAACACTAAAAATATATCAGTCAATGAGTAAGAGCTCCAACTTGTCTTGTGAAGTTGGATTCGATTACAAGACTGCGAGGCTTTCATCTTCATCAAAGCACAGCTCAATTTAGTGTCACAGATGGTCGGATCTCACGACCCTGGAAGTGAACGTCTTTGATCCCGAGTGGATCGTTTTCGTTCTGACGCTCCATGTGACACGACACGAACTCTGGATCCTAAGAGACCGAGTGGATCGTTTTCGTTCAGAAGCTCCATCTGACATGACACGAACTCTTGAACCCTCAGAGATCAAATTAAATTATTTTCATGCTAATGGTATACGTAACCCGTAACATATACGTTGGATCCTTGTGATTGAGTGGATTGTTTTCGAACTGACGGTCTGTATATAGCCGGATCTGTAAATTTTCGACATTGCTCGATACATAAATTTTGGATTCTAAGGATAGAGTGGATTGTTTTCGAACTGACGGTTTATGCAGCTTACACAAACTTGTCATCCTAGCGTTCAAGTGGACGACTGTTTTCGTATTGATGATCTAAGCAGCAAAACACACGAACGATGAATCCAGCTTCCGTTCTGACAGTCCATGTACTCGTAATACTGTAAAAGACGAAATACGCGAACTTTGGATTTCTAAGAAAGACAGGATCGGTTGCGTTCTGAGGAGCTCAGATGGGGGAACACCAGATATAAGTACATAAATATAGTGAGGATAGATGTGCGCATGACCACACAAGAACTGGAATTAACCCTTGCAAGAGGAAATTGTTTAGCTGAAATATCATAAATAAATATAGTTGCATCTCAGGAATGCAGAACAGCAATATATGTTGTCAATTACATGAGTATGTTAATCTGTACGATATGCGACACTTTTGCAATGTATGTCAAGAATGTATTTTGAGTCAAACTCAAGTGATACTTAGCTAGTTTGTTAAATGAACAATGTGTTGGTTTAGGCCTCTGGTCGTAGATAAAGTTATATACATATATAGATATATATATATATATATATATCCTGCGGATACCGTTTCCTCTGCTATGAAACTATAATATCCACAACTACTAGACAGTATGCATGTTCGCACTCATATGCCCCTCTTAGCTGTAATTTAAGCGCGTAGGGAGCCATATTTTACTCCAGCAGTATATGCTTTACGACATAAATGCCTTCAGGATCAGAAACTAGGAGCTCTAAAGAATTCAGCTCTGACAGTGACGAATTGACTGCATTCCGCCGCTACCTTGATTGATAGCGCTATGAATTCCTGTCGGAAATTTATCCTACGCCTTTATGTACAGCGAATGCAGGAGGATTCAGAGAAATTTACCCCAATCTCATAACGTGTAGTGAACGCAAACCCGTTCGGAGAGAATGTAATGAAGCATGGTCAATATTTATGCACCGCAAAAAGACGGAGGTATAACCCAACAAAAGTAGGTTTACATTGACAGAAGGCAAGCACAGCTTAATGCAAATGAGGAAGAAGAGACTCGAATATTTTATGGCTGAAAGGTCACCTTCATCATGATCACATGGTATCTTTCATCTGAACATAGGTACTACGATGTATCATGTGCACATTAACTTAAAAGAAACCGTGGGTCTATTGCATGGGGAGCAGTATAGGCGCGTAAGCGTTCACTAGAGTGCTTTTCTTACGGTTCCCTAGCTTATGTTACGCAGTCTGTGTTACTTCGCGACGAGGTTTTTTCTATTTTCTTTCCATAGAACAGGGGCTCCCATCAAGGGGTGCTCGAACCCCCTGGGGTGCGAGATGACTTTCCATGGATGCGAAATATTGGATAACATAAAGTTGAATGCATCAATATGTTCAATAATTTGATACAATTTTCTAAATTTATCTATCATCAGATGCGTTATTAGTTTTGTAGTGGATGCTTGATCATATTAAATGTTTTCTATAGGGTTGCCACGCTAGTAAATATTGGAAACCACTGCTGTAGAAGAAAGGGCCCCTGCATGTGGCGGTTAGAGCGCAGCATGGGTAAGGGCTAAATCATATATGTACTTTTTTACACCGGCAACGAGGATCTTCCTATAGCTGTTATACTGCGGATACAACTCCCCATAGAGATAAATTAAAAGCTGCACCTTATAAAGAAGCAAGATTGCATTTGCCAGCAGTATACGCGTACCTATAAAAAATTTAGAGATCTACACAATGTTGTTGTTTTTTGAGCGGGAAATTGAAGTTGTAGCCTATAGGTACTTTGCAGCGTTTCCAAAGAAAAGTGTATGCAATATTTTACCGTTTGCCGTTATATCGTTAAATCGAGTATAGTTAAATGCCGAACTGAAAAAGGTAAAATTTCCTACCCACCATTGCCACGAATAACAGTGTATATATATAATGATTTACGCGCAACTCAGACTGTGTGATATATGTATTACGTAATTACCAAGACTCCATAAGAAATATGCCTTTCCAAATTTTTTAGCAATCACATACGAAATCACGTAATAATCTGCAAAAAAAAAAAATAGAAACGTAGATGCAAATATTCTCAACAAATTGTAAAAATGTATATACAATCTTGAATTTTCTAAGGAATATCACAAGTGTAAGGTGTAAGAAATTACAATTTTTTTTAACAATACATCAGTAATGCGAACTTAATATTTCCCAACAACGTTCACTAGCTGCGTATGAAATCATCTACATATGCACAAAACAGGAGACCAGGGTTCTAACTGATATTCTAGCTCAATCATATAAACTTCACAAGTGTATACCTTCGTATAATTTTTCAACAAAATCCACCATAGTGCATATGAAACCTATTTATACACGCAGGAAACTAAGAGGTCAGCAATCTATTTTCCAAGTTCAAATAACCAATAATTTTTAGGACAATGACACTTCACAGTACGTACGTACTCACGCAATGTAACAGCTGCGCCTGAGATCACGGAGATTTGTAATTATCGCTCTGTCGCTTACCTGAAAAAAGAGAGAAATTGCTTCACTATAAATGTAACAATACAGTATATTCAGCTCAGCGGTATATAAGATAGTGGCTATATTAAACAGAAACACGATAGTTACCCATACATGAATGCGTAAGCCTATTTAGGCCCAGGGTCCTTCGTAGAAGACAGTATAAAGAAGGCTATTCTTGCAAGAAACTGAAACTACCGTATGTATATGGGCCTGACGCTTAAAACTAAATAATGGAAGTAAACGTACTACCCGAACTGCACGGCAGTTGTTATCATTCAATAAAAACACAATATTATATCTCTACATAGCAATGGTCGATATAGAAAAAACACGCTAACAAAACAGTACATATAGAAATGATGGAAATTGGAAAAAAAGACGCTTTACCACAGTGACTACATGTATTAAATAACGCTGCATTAGAAATGTGAAACGCAATAAAGTAAAAATAAAACACCGTTGTTCCATTAAATAAAACGGTATAATTAACTATGATATAAAATGAATTCAACAATAATATGTTACAGTCTTTACAGAGTATAGTTAATGAAAAGAAAGTCGACAGCAAATTAAAATTAAACGTTTCGGGAATTTTTTTCCATCATCAGAAATTTGAATAAAAACTACAAAAGATACCTAAGAAAATTTTATTTTATGGTAAAATTTAACAAATCAAGGATATACATATTAGTACCATTCAGGTTCCGATTCATTTTGCTGAGAAAAGCTGTAAGATATATCAAGCACAACACACGAATATAAAAAACAAGAATATATCAAAGTCCGTATTTACGCAAAGTAGGTAAGTTTTTTGGCACCAGGAGATAACTCGAGCAAGTCCAATAACATATATGACAAGGATAGCAACAGGGTATGTATGTATACAACTTCACCTGATCTGGAAAGTTAACTACGAAGATATCGTTGATATTGAAATCTATATCAACATCTATAAAGGAAACCATTCAATAAATCAAACAAACAGAGAAACATTTTCATTTAGTGGAGATAAATAGTTATTTTTGTAATGGTTCAGCCAAGTACATAAAACCAGTTCTTGAGCCACTCAGAACCTAAAATGTTAAGCACTGAAGGCAAGAACATTTTGGTTCTGATAAAGAGAAGACTCTGTGAGCAACTGCTCAACAGATTCAATGTGGCCGACACGCCGTTCATAGGTTTGGCATTGTATGAAGCACTGCGTTATTCTTTCGCGAGATGAAACCTGGGCGTGTGGTGCGGACGTCGGACGCGCTTGGAATTTGCTTACTTCTGCTAATGTTACTACCGTTCCTAGTGGCTCGTTAGAAATTACCAGAATCCCATCGGTTGGTGTCACCGGCTGGCCTAAGTAAGACGAGGCTGGGAATTTTAAGGTAAAAGAGAAGCAATTCGTCATGGAGCGGAGGAAAGTCAAGATACAACATCACTCAGGACCTGTCCGATGACCGGCATCAAGAGAATACTTTTAGCGCGACGAGAGTTACAAAGAAATTTGAAGGTTTCTGATGACGTACGTCATCTTCAAATTTTAAACTTTGCATAAACAAATAAATATAGGTCAAGAAGTCACGCTTAAGAGATTAACAAAAATTAAAGAGTCGTAACTGAACATTCTCAGGCATCGAAAATTAAAGAGTCGTTATTAAACACTCCCAAACAAACTTCTTACTGACATCTGACAAGATTTTACGCAATAGAGCATCAATTCTTACTAAACCTTTGGAGCGGCAGTAGGACAGCATCTAGCGTGAGGACTCGAGCAGCGGTTATCCTCTTGCGATTCGATACTTACTACAGCAACATAAGGCGAGAGACTGGCTACAGTACAAAACACTACTGAAAGAACTGTCAATGTAACCTCTACGCGAGTCAAGGTTAACATCCGAAAAAAAAAGAGAGCCTGAAGAAGAAGATAAAAAAAAATCGCAGGCAACTGTTGCCAAGAACCCCAAGAAACAATTTTCATAGTCGACGCACGGTGAAGTTGTGGTTCGTGCAAGCGCAGTTATCATAAATTTTTGACCAACAACTGCTTCGTAAAGGTAAATAGAGGATGTCCCAAAGAAATATATTTAACAAATACAGGATGTCCCAATGAAATATATTTAAATTTCAACTAACCTTAACTCGAATTTTTTTTAACATCACATACTTATGGAAAAAACTATAGCTATGAAGTATTGTAAACGATGAGGCAGTTCTGGAAAACCTCTTATTCTACACGACGTGTTTCGCCAGATCCGTTGGGATAAAATAATCTTCGTCTTCAACGAAGTTTGTGTAATTTTCTCAGAAAACTTATATAACCATTACCAGTGAAGTTTTGAAAGTACTGTAAGTTGAAAATGTTCCACCAACATTCATAAAAAATACGTTTGTCTTAAACTTGCCAGTTTGCACTTGAGTTCGGTGTACCACGATCAGCTGTTCACAGCGCTTAGTGCTCAAATCTCAATATCATTTAAAGCTCTCCAGATGACCTTACCCTTGGCACGGACGGTTTAATTTAAAGCAGATGCATCCGCAACTATCCAAATGATGTATTTATTACTTGAACAATCACAAATCAGCTGCATATTCAACGACTGAACAACTCGCTATTTTGCAAGTCATGAATTATTGTAGGATTGTCTACTATTATTCAAACAACCTAATACTTGACACAGTGTGATTCAAAACAGGTGTATCCGCAACACGAAAATGATTCCGCAAATTCCCTTACAGCGTCAGCGTCCTCCATGACCTTTTCCATGCAGCAACGCCTGCAGCTAAGCCTGGCGGGAACCTTAAAAATCCTGCCGGCCATGAGGCGTCGCTCTGCTCATTCGGACCAGAGTTGCCTGTATTATTATATACAGCAGATGCAGATTTCTAAAGCTAAAGAGTCTAGCTTGGTTGAAAACAGCATTTATGCCTTGATATCTTTTCTTCCCCAATATAGATGGGTAGCTCTTCGTGTTTTTTTTTTTTTTTCTCAGTCCAACTTGTGATGTCGTGGACGTTTTTGATTCTTTCGCTGTACCATATGATTTTTTTTTGTTGTTGTTTATTAAAAACACGTTACCGTTGTTCTTTAGGCATGATCTTTATCCTTCCTTCTGCTAGCTCATCTTCTTTTATTTCTACAGCCGGCGCAGAATAGAGTTCGTATTTTATACCTATCGTTGCCGACTTGGTTTTGGATGGAAATAGAAATGTCTGAATCTCACTTACAGTTTCGGATATTTCGTCGTTTTTGACAGAATGATTTTCATTCTGTGACAAAACTTGCCTGCCTCATAACGGTTCATAGGTGTGGTGACTGCATCCAATACGGGAATGCACCTTTGCCGGAATGGAAATGGGGCCGATCATTTCTTTTTTTTAACCAATAAAATAGAAAAGCAGGCAAGCAAGTACAATCAATACTCAAAAGCAAATTCAGCATCGCAAGCAAGAACAGTGAAGCGACATACATGCAAGCGAACATTCCTTACATATACTTAATTTTCACTGTCACCTACACTATATAGTAACGACGAGATACACTTCTTTATGGGTAATATATACTGTAGGTAATGTATACTAACCTTGGAGCCTATATTGAGTTATCTCGGCGTACGTTCGCTGCTCTCACTGTATCCTAAAGTTATTTAGCAAGTAACGTCCAAGACAACAACACTGACCGCAACGTAAACTGCAGAAGGAGAACCAAATGGTCCAAAACCTCGTAGCACAAAGTTTTGCCAGAAAAGAGGTCGATTATCGAAAAATAAGTCAGTATCTATGAACGTGTACTATATAGAAGTAAAAATAAAACACATAACACATATTTGATTTTTTTTAATTACGCACTGGGATCTTTGAATTAGCTCCTTAGAAAGTTTTCTGAATGATTCTGCTCTATATATACATATATATATGTATGTATATATATAACTGTGACATGAATCGGTCTCATTTGTTGATAATTTGTGTTGCATTTTCGTTAGGAAAGCGGGGCTTTGCCTGCAAAAGGCGACACACACACACTCTCACACGCAGTTCCCATACTGTCAGTAGATGCAAAAGTCAACCAGTAACGGCTTACTTTTCAACTCTATCAAATGAAGTTTCAAAGTAAGGCGATAATGACAATGCAAGAAGAGTGCAAAATAACAAACTCCCTCGCATAAATGCAATGGCAATATAGAGCAAGTCTGAAGTCTGAAGGCAACCGCCACTGCTTTGTAAATGATATCGAGTTACGGTCCTTCTCACTGAAGCACGCGAAGTCAATGAAAAACAAACAAGCAAAAAAGAAGCTTCATTAGATTAACGTGTATTAGAGACTCTCTCCGATAAATTGCAAGGAAAACCAGCAAATGATCGCCAGAGTGGTTAACTCTGCTGGCATGGAAGTAGTAAATTAAAATTATAAGAGTCCCCTCGCAAACCCATAGCCGGCAGCATAGCTCTACCTCACGCAATAACTGTCTGACAGGCACTGGGCTACTTAATAATTTGACCGACATTGCACTCGGGGTGCGGACACATTAGTAGAGCAACAGACACCAACTGTCGCCGATATATGTAGGCTCGTTTTTTTGCTTTTCTACAAAGGGCGGTACTCGCATTGACAATATTTCTCTCGGAATTTAACAGTAATATTCACAAAATTTACAAGTAAATACAAATATAGTCCCCTTGCTTGCTGAGCAATCCACCTCGATGATTCCCAATTAAAAACAACTTCCCAAAAAATAGAGTTTCCAGCAATTCACTGTTATTTTCGCAAAATTGTAGACAACATTTCTTCACAAAACGTGTTCACAGGCACTTCGCACACACACACACACAATACCGATTTTACATCGTTTAATAGCGCAAACACAGCCGTCAATACTCCCCACTTCCCGACACAAAGAACACACAGGAGGGAGTCAGCAGAAGAAGCAGCAGAAGACGTAAGGACGAGCAGAAGGCTCTTTGACATTAGATCTCCCTCCGGTTAGCGAGGCCGGGGCAGCTTAAGAATAACGTAGACAGCGCTTCCAGATAGAGAGAACTGCGACATCCGCACAATGGCCTGGAGACTGAGTTTCAGGGTGCAAATGACGCACGACAAAGGAAGGGCCACACAAGTGGCTGAGCTCCAAGGCGACTTTGCAATGCAAACACGGGTCCATTGGAGTGCAGTTCGATCGTTACGGGATGCACGAAGATCTAACCACTCCCATGCAGGGAACTGTGCAGAATAGGGCACTCCCCCTGAGTCCTGCGGTCCTGCGGCACTGGGTTAGTATACTGATCAACATTCCAGGCGCGCTCAACCTACCATGCAGTCTCTGGACGCGACCTTGGACTCGGCATCACCTACCAACCGCCACCCGCCCGCATCATGGAGCTGCTGCCTGACTCCCGGAGCCGCAGCAGTAAAGTGTCCCACACACTAACTGTTGTTCAACGCCAGCATGATGCAGCAATTCTTTAAAGAACCCCCCAGGTACTGAGAAAATAAACAAAAATAGACAACTGATTGCCACAATATTTGCCGGTGATGGGCACAGTCGCTGGTTAGTGGGCAACAATGCGGAACGTCGATCTTGGATTTGCAAAAGAGCTGCGGTAACTGCGTTATATTTTGGATGATAAAGCGGGTGAGATATTGAAATAAGTCAGCGATGAGATAGCGATGACGTTCAGACAACATTTCCGCGTGTGTCCGTAATGTCTGTTCGAGGTCTTTTCAAAGTTGCAGCTTGTCTAGGGCCCCGGTTCAGTGTCGGCCATAATTTTGTCATTGGTCATTCTGCTTGCTGTGGCTCTCCGGGAGGACTCTAGGTTTAAACTTCATTTTGACACGACTAGCAGTAAACAGCCTCTACGTCATTTTATAACAACATACAAGGTATGGAAAGAAGGGCGAGTCCCAAAATGGCTAACCGCAGTCATTTTGTTGGGTGCGCACGTCTTTAACTAACTTCGACTGTATTTCATGGACACAAACTGCGAGTTCAGAATATGAAGACCTGTTCTGCGAACTGCAAGCTTAATAATCAAACAAAGAAAGAAAACTCATTTGTCTATTCTCATCTGGATGCAGTGCCAACATATTAGGGGCGCAGCATCCTGAGGTTTTCATTCTTAAAATTGACATAGGGAGAAGATTCACAGTTTGCCTCTAAATTTACACAAATGAAGAGCCAGTTTCCACCCGTCGTTAGGAAAATAATACAAGTGACATAATTTTGCATAAATGTAACATCTCATAAACGACATAAGAAAAATTATTCTTTTACTAGCGTATAAACTAAGGTCTAGTTTAGCCTTAGCATAAATTGTTTAAAGTCATTTCCTATAGTTACCTTCTTCTCAAGTGGAGGAATGTTACTTATGTCGGAACTACACTAGGCAAGCGCATGCTCAACTAATGAGCAGATATTATGGGTATCTTAACTATAGACTTTCAAGTCTATCGAAGCGACGTGAGAACTGAACGACCACTCATAAGTTGAGCGTCTGATTGTCTACTGCGGCACCGGCATCTAAAGAAAGACGCTAACTAAATAATGCGTAGGGGTGACAAAAGTTGTACGGTGACGCAACCAGCCGAACTTTAATCCCCTGCTACGTAGTGTTAGCCATACATTCCAGTTATTAATTTCATTGTTATCATTGCTCTATTATTGTACTTCATCACTATCATTATTATTATCACCTGCGAACGAAGTGAGAGAGGTGATAATGTTTTCGTTGAAGATTTAAGTATATTTGGTTGTACATATTTGTCTGTCCATCCAATAAGTGGCCGAAGGAGTTGAGCAACCTCCATAATTTTCTTTAGGGAGTTTGGTGGGTTGACCTAAATGTGACCCATGCCAAAAAACTAGTCCTAGCTGGCCATAAAAAATGACGGCGTTGAATTTTTCTCCCCCGGGGCGAATTTGCCTCCACCGCGGCAGATCGTCTGCAGCACGAGGCGTTCTATTTCTTTGCCAATGTTATTATTCAAGAGCGAACCTCTAACCTGTAGGAATGGGTCTGTGCCCTAGCCTCGTTCATCAAAAATGACTTTGTTGAATTTGCCGCCTACCGTGAGTGATGGTCTTATGCCACCGAGGCGTTCGAATTAGTGCTGTTTTTATCAGAGGGCATTTTTTTGTCAAAATTACAAAGTCATTGCATGGGGTTTTTATCATTACTGTAGTCATTGCTACTACTGATATCATTAAAATATGTATTGTTTTTATCGAAATAATTATCATCCCTAACGTTTAAACTATTGTTGTACTATGATGGTCACAAGTATAACACTCCCTTTCCAGCCAGCCACTGCACAATATACAATGAAGTATAAAACGGACATGCATCACTGAAGTAAAATATAGAGCATCTGTAAGGATGTATAGAAACGGGCGCAAAGCAAAACACGTCGACACAAATCGGTCTTCCAATTCTGGCCGCCCTAAATGTTGCTTTGAAATTTTAGCTTCTGAGGCGACCAAGAATTCCGACACACGGAATCCGTTACAACAGACAGCGGATATTGCGCAGTTGGGACACGTTGATAGAATTTAAAATATCTGTACGGCAAAAATAGAAAAAAATGGACGTCGGCATGGATGGCAGACGGTTAACCTGTCACCCTATCTTTTTTTGTGTTAGGTGATAGACGGGCCATAATTGTGAGGTTGGCTAGCGCCAGCAAAAAAAGCAAAGAAATAACGTGCATAAAAGTACATGGAAACTATGCTCACATGCCAGACGAGGGTGGAAATGATAATGACAGAGTTTTGTAGAAATATTACTCGTATTGAGGAAAAATAGTACACAGTGTCTTCGTCGTCTGAATATTCCACACAGAAAGGTGCAATTACGTTGGACAGGAAAAAAAATCGAACTTTTCGTCCAAGTTTATACGTACAAATGGTCGCGTCCATTGTGTTGCTCAAAGAATTGCTATAAATATTCACGCGACGAGCACTCATGAATAAAGAAAGCAACTTTCGAAAGGGCCAGCAATAAGATACAGGGATACAACAGTAGGACTTTCATAGTTTTATGTCAAACTCTGAAAGAGATCAGTCGAGCAGAGGAAAACCTGTACTTTTCTACTCGAACAACGCACACAGAAGCCCGAACTTTCAGCCACGGCAGAAGCCCGAATTTTCAGCCACGGCAGAAGCCCGAACTTTCAGCCACGGCAGAAGCCCGAACTTTCAGCCACGGCAGAAGCCCGAACTTTCAGCCACGGCAGAAGCCCGAACTTTCAGCCACGGCAGAAGCTCGAACTTTCAGCCACGGCAGAAGCCCGAACTTTCAGTCACGGCAGAAGCCCGAACTTTCAGCCACGGCAGAAGCCCGAACTTTCAGCCACGGCAGAAGCCCGAACTTTCAGCCACGGTAGCAGATTGAATGACGAGGAAAATTGTATGTAATGTCTCCAACAAGAGACGTCACTTCACTATGCATAACGGCCACTCTTGCACAATGATTGATAAAACCTGACTAAAATGCTTTCTAAGTCAACTAGGAACTTCTAAAAATATTCATCGAGATACAAGGATGGCATTTAGCAGCAAAGACACTAATTCTTCAGCAAAGGTTATCGGTGGGAGATAAAATTATATACGTTTTGATATCGATCATCTGTAGGTCATTTTTTGGTTTTCTAAAACTCAAATTATCGTCGTCAACCGAGCACCAGTCTTAATGAAACTATGCTTCTTTTAGCTGAGAAATACATTTAGGTGGCATCATCATGGAAAGTCTGTTTGTTTCAGGTTTCCATGTTAATTAGAAAACGTTTTACTGATGTTACATCTACCAATCGTAGGATCTGTTTGTGATTTCGACGAGTAGGCCGTCCAGTTTAGTCTATGCTTTAATTTATAACCCAAGGAATTACCCTACGCGTTTGGTTTCACCACACAATGCAAAATTTACAGTCCACGCAGAGCGATGCCCACCAGACGCTCTCTTGAGGACGACTATGAGGAAGAAAGATAATTCCTCTGGATTTCAAAAAGCGATTGGCCAGAAGCTTCTGCAACTTTAAGAGCAACGAGCTCTGCGACTAAAATTATTAGCAGTTAACTGTGGTCCGCGATTGCTCCAGATTTGAGCGATCGCTTAGCCATATTCTATAACCTGGGAACTTAAAAGTCCTCTTCACTTTTAGAATAGAATGTGATGTGAGTGCTCCAGATCTCGATCGACAAGCGCCATGACCCGATAACCTCTGGGTCTCTTGGCTTTCAGTACGTGGTATGATTGTTTCAGTCTTCGACGAGCACCCAGCCGTACCCTCCGACCTGGAGAGACGAAGCATCAGTAGACAGGAAGCTGCAGTGAGCTGGAAGTCAGCTGGTCAGCAGGGATGTGTCTGCGTGTGCAGGTCGTGCGGAAATAGCAACCGAAGACCAGTACGCTGAATTATGAACCGAATTATCATTACATAGAAAGATTAGATGACACGCACGTTTTTGCCTCTACGGAAATGAGGTATTACACGAAAAGGAAAAAGGCATCTAGCGTGTAAGGAAAAGGAGCTAGAGAAACTATGAAGTACTATAGGTGTTTCCTATGAAACGGAATAGACAAGGAACTATATAGGGCATATGAAGTTAAGGAAAGAACGAGACATGTAGTACGTCTAAAAAATAGCGCTAGAGACACTAGTTGATATGCCAAAGGGAAAAAAGAAGAGGTGTGCAACGCATCAGGAAGCTAGAGCTATAGCGCAACTTTTTGGTGTTTCGAAAAAGTAAAGGCATGCTGGGTGACAAGCAAATCCAGGATCTACTTTTTATACCCTATTAATAATAACTATTGCACAACTAGACTGCCTTTTAATATCAAAACCAAAGGTTCACAGGTAAAGCATTTTGCACTAATACAAAAGCTCCAGCGACTCGGGCCAGAAGACGTCAGATTGGAAAGATTATGGAACAACTGCGCTAAACAAAGATCAGTTCCTCAAATTCATACATTTTATGACAGTTCCTCAAATTCATACATTTTATGAGCAAATCATAACACATGCACATTTGCGTAGAACTTTTCAGACCAAGGAGCCAAACCAGAAAAAGTCATCACCATAAAGTGGAGATTTACGTACAGAAAAATGCACTGACTTACTTGAAGCCATTGCGGAAATGGAATGCTGTAGAATCTACACCATAAGGCGGATAAAATTTTCAAGCAATTTGCTCCCAGTTTATTCTCCAAATATGCAGGAAATGAAGTGAGTGGCAGCAGTCGTAAAAACGTAGTCCGTTTTCTGCAAATATGTCAATGAAAATAGGCCGTTCTAACGAGGGAATAACTGACCGCCTTAAAGTGGTCTGTGTAGAATTGCTTGCACAATTATTAAGGTTGTATGTAAAAATAAAACTGTTGAACAACACAACTATAGGTTTTACTGCAGCAAAATTCTATCGTTCTAGTAGCCGTGATTTGTGTCAGTGGAATACACAGGCTTGAAAAATGTCAGAAAAGAATACATTATAAACTGTAAATATATTTTTACGCAAGAGCCGAAGTACGCAATTCCAGCTGCTTCTTAACTTCCTCGCTGTATGTGTTACCGTACTCACATTTTCATAGTTGCGTAAGAAAAAAAAACTGTTATCGTTGCGATAACCTAAGAAAGAAATTGCAAAGAAAGAAAAAAAACTACAGAGAACACTAAAATGTAGTAAAACCAAGCTACAATTATTATGAAAAAATATCACGAAGAAAATGGAAAACGTAGAAAAAATAAGTAAACGATGCGTAAAAACTCGAAGCAAAAAATATTTAAGTACATTAAAACTAGACAGAAATCTGAGACTGCAGCTCCCCGTCGAGCAGCGTCATTGCAACGAAAAATAAGAATTGGTCCCGACTGCAGGTTTAATTTGTGATCGATCATAGCCAAAACTTACTCATCTGTTCCTTGTAACATTCTTAGCAGTATCTGTAAATTTCACGAAGATCCGTCCGTAACTTTATGGGTCAAGTTCTGACAAGTAGAAAAGCAATGTTAGATACATACACACAAACGGTTAAGAGACCATAACCAAAATTTGGTCATTTTTATTTTTTCGTTACATTGCTAAGAATTCCTGCAAATTTCAGGAAGCTCCGTCTAGAACTTTCTGACTTACGTTCTGGAAAAAAAGAGAGTGATACAAACAAAGGGTCACGCTGATGGCTAACAAAATTTGTTCATTTATTCTTCGTAAAATTTCCAACACTTTCTGCAGATTTCATGAACATCCGCTCTTTTCGTAACTTCTTGAGTTATGCTGCCAAGAAAACGAACAGACAAACAAACAGCTGAACAGATCTTCTGTCACGAGTCGAAACAAAATACAGAAACTGAAATAATTATTTCTATATAAGAACATTTTTCTAATGCCATTCACCGAATGGAAGTTTCGACTTTAGTGGCCTGTTTCGGTTATGTTAACAAGGCAGGAAGCCTCGAGTTTTCGTAGCTATATCCTGAGGACCGTCAGGCTACTAGCCTTCCGGCCAGAAAACTTAGCCTTTGTAGCAGTAACAGATTAGTTGGAACGCAAGATGTGGTATATGGGACTGGTGTTCTAGTGGGTATCATATCAGAAGGAAAAGCAAGGCGAATCCACTAGAGGAAAGTAACCAATGAGGTTGGGTGAGCTAACCTCTCGAGGGATGGTACTCTTCAGGAGTCCTTCTGAGGGAAGGTTTTGATTGGATAGGCCATAAATCGGCGGTAATAGGGCGGAGTTGGGGCATCCTGAATTTCTAGAAAATCCTAATGGTGTTTCAGTCTTAAAGAAACGGGCGCAGCGTTTACTAATGCAGCCCGGCGACTGTATCTTTTTACTAGGCCGCCGCGGCCGCTGTGTTGGGGCCTTGGCGGGAGATTTACTTCCGTCTTCTTACATTCGTATTCTGTTATTTTACAAAATGCAATCAACATTCGAAGCTTCGTCTGAATACAACCCTTCACTTTTCAGATAGAACAAAAAGGTTTTAGGAACGCATTTAACAGAAAAACCAACAGGCTCGCGACACTTCACTAAAAGTTAAACATTTCTGCCTCCTGCCGTACCTAGCAGGCTGCCCCTGTGAATTTCATGACGACCGTTGAAAAATTTCTTAGTCATAATACTTACAGACAAACAAACGCCGACAAAAACAATTTCTTTGGCGGAGGTACACAATCGCGGGCATTACCGCAACAATACTACGATTATTCTGTATTCACGTTACATGTTCCGTCCTGGCGCCGTTACAGAGCAAAAAAAAAAAAGCGCACACAAAACGTGTAACAATTTAGAAACGAAACGAAAAAGAGTGAAGTAAATATGAAAAAGTCACGAGCACTACCAAACACAATACTGCGATTATCCTGCACCCACGTCACATCTTGCGTTTCGGCGCCGCTACAAATAAAAAAACGTGCACAAAAAGCATAAAAATCCAAACGTCCGTGCCATGCGTCAGACGCCCAGCGATGCGCAGCGTACGCCTGCGGCCATCCGTGCATGAGGAGGCTGGCGGGGTGGCGACGGCTGACCTTGAAACGCTCCTGACAAGCGCGGGAAACACGACGGCCCAGACGACAGGCGCGTGAAACACGCGCGTTTCTCGGTGCGCGTCTGTCGCAGCTGAGCACATGAAAAACAGACTGTTTATCCCATAAGAATTAAATTAAACGTCGTTTTCTCACAGGTAGGTATATCGTTGTGAGAAGCATTGTTTACAAAGCACACTGGATTTCACCCTTTGCCGAGAGGCGGAAAAAACGCTTTCGTCGATATAGCTTTATGAAACAGACCATCCAGGGTGGTTACTTGCCCGTTGCATAAGTAGCAGCACACGTCGCTAACAATGGTTCGCTAGAGCGCACTAAATTCCCAAGCAAATGAAGTAAAATCAACACAAATTTCATCAGGTCGAGTACTTAGTGGGCTACATAATGTAGCCTGAACAACCTAACTACAGGTTCTACAACTACAGAATTCTACAACTACTGCTTGTGTCTCTGCAGTAGCAACATGATGCAAAAAGTCATGGATGGATCTTCACAAAATTTACAAGAACTGTTAGGAATGACAAGGAGAACATATGAATAAATTTTCGTAATCATCCGTCAGTCCGTTTCTAAGTCTCTCTACCATTCTGCGTTTTAGCACTGCGTAGCTTGGCGAAGGTTTGTGCTTTTGGAGTGTAGCTATAGTTAGATACTCTTGCCTCTGAGTTCCGAAGCATATTTTGAGCATCGGCTCTAAAGATGCTCAGGCGGCTAAGCGCGCCAGCAATCCATTGCAGAGCCGCTTGCAACGTCAGAGGGCGGTACTTAGCCGTGGCCTTCTGTGGCTGTCACCCTGTCTAAAATTGGTATGGTAGTCCAGTATTGCTTTCTGCATATGCATTTTTAAAACGCTGCTATTGTTTATAATTGTTTTTTTTAAAGGATTACCTATACAATAGCGAGCTGCAATTACATTATACGAAATGACGTGCCGTAGCGACGTGAGGTGGAGGGACGCTGCAAGCGTTGCTAAGGATGGGAGGACAGAGAGAGAACTATTCTGACGTAGTGCTATGTCCACGGAAACTTGTGGGTAACGAAAGCACAAATCGGCCAATAGCCATATTAAAGCAATATTCGTAAACACTTTTACTATACTACTTCTCCACATTTAATAAATCTACATAAAAATGTAATAAAATAAATCTAATGATTTAAATTTTGACACTTGTAATAAGTCCGGAGGAGAGGAATGACAAGTTTGGCATTACTAGAACGGGGAGGGAGAAACGTACTGGAAACGTTCCTAGATTAAGCCGCAATGCCTCATGTTTTTGATTATATGCACAGTACATTACTTGTTTTCGGAGTACGACGCATCACCAGCCTTACATCGGACCTAGGTACCCACTCTTTTTTTTTTTTTTTTTAGCATCACGAAATGAAACTGTATAATCAGCAGTAAGTAATGAATGCAACAGCCGCAGATGCAGCAAAAGTAACACACAAGCTCACACAATAATAGTAAATACAACAACAGAAGATACAACGGCAGATGCACCAGCAGCCGATGCAGCGGCCGTAGCAGTTGCTCCGAGCACTTCCATCGTCGGCTGCCGCGTTCAGTTGCGGCAAGGACGTTCATTAGAACAAATTGATGATGTCCTGAGAGCGAGGACAATCTCGGGATGATTGGAACGTTCTCATTGTAATCTCGCTTCTCAGATGATGGTATCCCGTTTGATGAATGATTCCCAAGCAAAAGAGCCACCTCCCAACACGATACAAAGTATAGAAGTTCGTCCTCAACTCTGCTATTTCAAGGGATGGTTTCCTCTTCAGGTCCAAGAGTTGCTCTCGACATGATACCAAGTATTGAGCTGCGGCGGCGTTACCACAAAATACAAAGTGCAGTTTCCTTCCCACGTGAGAGAATTGCTTCTCATGATGAAACAACGCTTGTAGGATTTTCAGCGTCACATGTGAATATCAAGCAAGCTATGATTTTAAGGGGTTCTCCAAAAATATTATACAACGTATTTACCATTCGCAAATACGATTTTCACTTTATTTCTTAAAGCTCTGCTTTGATTTCACAACGAAAAGAAACAATGATGAATATGAGAAAAATCAATGACTAATAAATCCCTGATGCAATGCCTAAATATAAAACGAGAAAAATCAGCGATTCCCTTCTAAGGACAGAGCGAATCAACTGCTCCAGACGTGATCAAGTCAGAGCGCGCACTGGCAAAAAGCGCCTGCCTGCCGGCAAGTTTTTAGTTCATTGTCCTTGGGGCGAAGCCACGAAGAAAGCGCCAACTACACACACTAGCCATCAGAGTCCCGTAGAGAAGTCAAGTGAGGACCTATGTTCGAGCATGGTCATACGACTACAAGCAAACATATGTTAGACCATCAGTAAATCTAGATTTAAAGAGCGACGTCGGTTCAGCTGTCACATACACGTTCACTCCGATAAAGTGCTAAGAATCGCAACTCGGCTGGAGAGCTTCAAAATAGCTTTGCGAAATTTTCAAGATTGGCCAGTGACTACAGGCGACAGAGGGTTATTGTTGGAAGGAGTATTCCACTTTCAATGCAGCGGTATGTACCATATACCGTACTGAGGAGGCATTTAATAAACGGAACTAATAAAGAAAGAAAAAATTAAATGAGGGTACTCACTGTGAGGTCCAACAACAGCCAGAAAACGTCCTCGAATTCTGACATACTGCAGTACATTTAAATCTGAAATTGCAATTGTTTGTGAAATACAAATCACAAGGAAATTACTCCCTCTCTGAATTTAATGAAATGTGGGCCCTGTATAGGCCTAGTATCTAAAAATAATCCTCTCGGATATCTTAAGAAGAACGAAATTATGTTTCGATAAATAAATAATTATAAATAACCTTAATTAAAAACACAATGGGTTCACAAAATAAGCTTACAAGTACGAACAAAGTAGCGACAGTTCAACTTAGTGTGATTAGGCCCAGTCACAAATATTGGTGGCCACGCACAATGGAATAAATACGTACACTCAGCCTGCACCTGCAGACACGAATGGCATTGAGCAGCTCGTTCTCACACAAGAGCGCAGGTAATCGACAAGAGAGTAAAAGCTGTTTGCTGCGATCGTACAGAGAATTTGCCAGATTACCCCTTTACAGTATGATGGAGACACATCGTTTCATAATGACTATAGCCTGGCCAAGGGGCTTGTAACAATGGTTATAATACAAACTGCAACCAGAGCTCAGTCACCAATATACCAACAGGCTCAGTTCCTCGAACAATCAAAAGCAAATAGTACAGTAGGAAAACAGAGATAAATCAGCTCACGCCTGCGAGCAGTGAAATGGAAGCTTAGAGAAGTAGCAGGTAATAGGAACATCAGCTACAGGTCATTCCGATCATGGAGGTCGTTGCCTCAGTACAGAATCCTAACCCACCGCTGCTTGAGCGCCGAACTCTGATAACATGGATTAGAGTATATCCCTTGGAGCATTGAGTATTAGAGTTTTCTACTCTCATCTGCAGGCTATATGCACATTTACGAGCAAGAATATTGAGACACTCTACGTCATACGACGCAAACACTTCACTTGCTCCTGTGCATCTGGGCACACCCACCAGCAGTCGGAATATGTCATTGTATGCAACACGCAACTTACTGAAGGCCTATCTAGTGAATTTGGTCCAAAGTGAGCAGCCAAATATTGGATAGAAATAAGTTTTAAACAGCTGACTTTTGACATTCAGGGAACATCTATTAAACTACCGTAATATCTGATTGCCTGTAGCATTTAGGCGTCTAACCTGTCGTCCAATGTCTGCGCAATCAAGTTTTTCATCAATGAGATGTCCCAGATACACAAAGCTGTGGACATAGGCTAACTTCACACCGCTTAGCAATGCATGCCTAATCCTGTACTGCTTGCTACGTCGAGGTTCAAGCAACATGAACACAGCCTTATTCGTGTTGTACACAATATCAAGCTTCTGAGCTTCGTCATCACATATGGAAACTAGCTTTTGGAGAGAACTGTGATGTGGAGCAAGTAAGTACTTGTACACGAAATATGAGCAACTGAGTTTTCTAAAAGCACAAGAACGAACAATAAAGTCCGCAACACTACATTCTTAACGAGATAATCTTAAGAAAAAAAAAACTCGCTTAAACAGTCCAGCACAACAAAACCTATTCAAAGCGGAACCCTTGCAATTTTTATTAGAAGTAGAAGTATTCGTCTCATTTGAATATAGCTTCTCAAACCCACAGAGTTTTACTGTCATCCAGAAACGAGGTACAATAGATAAACATACTTTTGATGTCACGTAAAGTGAAGCGTTCTAACTTCAGAATAACAAAGGGGGAAAGAAGAGGACGAGCGAAGAACATCGTGCGTGGGAGTATGAACAAGGAAAAAAGCAATGATGGCACCCTCCATAATATGCGAACGACAAGCTTAGCTAACTTACTGCCATAACATACGGAGCCAAAGAGGAATCTTTGTGAAATGAATTCTTCGGTGATAATAAATTTAGTCATAGTCAAGCACCAAAGATATTCTGTACTGGAAGGAGCAACCATGCAATATCAACGTAGTGGCGAAAGGCTGCAGTTCCAAACGTCCAAAAGAAGAGCACAGATATTGAGCATTGTAAAAATTTTCCGGATGATTTTCTCCAGCGATAACAGGTGGAGCGGCGCCCAAAGTACAAAGGATATTCTGTATTGGAACAAAGAACACTTGCTGAACATCAACCACCTTCTGCAGCCTTTTCGAACACCCAAAAAGAGAGCACACACGGCCCATCAGGGACTCGGCCGCCAGGCTCTCAAAAATCTTTGAAATATTGCTAAAAAAAATCAGAGTATTGGCTCCAATTTAAAAGAACAGAACCCAAGGGAAATTCAAGCGCAATGCTGGTAAACAGAGTGTCGAGGTTGTCTAGCAGTCTTTGAGGAGCGTGCGAGGCCCGCCAAGCTAGTAGCATGACCCGCAATAAAAAATTACTCACGGCAATCGTTACACAAATGGGCAGTCGAACAGGCGCAGGTAAAGAACAAGTAAAAACTAACAGGAGATTTGCTCCTCAAATACAGCAAATTGTCTACCAAAACACCTCAGCGCATTAGTGCTTGCCAAAAACGAAAAATTCGCGGCGAACACTAACTTGAATTTGTATCATTGTGCTCATATGAAAAAATGGCTGAATACTATACTTACTTAGACGATCTTGCCGTTGTTTCGGCGCATTCTGTGGTTTAAAAAATATGCGCGAAAAACAAACGTTCCCGTTAACAGCCTTTGGATTCTATAGCGAGGACGGTGTACATACAACTTTTACGTATGTACTGGACTTTGCATGTCATACATAATCTCAGAGTACATAGTGGAGCAATCTGGAAAGGAAAAAAATTTGGCACAGTAAAACAGAAAATTATTTCAAATATTTTCAATGAGCTATTATATTACGAATATAAAACTTAACTGTCAGTGTTTGTTTGTTTGTACTGTAGTGTAAATGGTATGAAGAACCTAATTTAGCAATTATTTTTGCTTTGCAGACCGTAGCATGAAATGAGCGAAATGGGCGACCTCAGGGCAAATGGTTGGGGCATGTAGCTTATATTCCGTCCAGAGCTACCATTTCGGGGACCATGGCTGAATTGAAGAAACGGTCGAAGCTATTATCAGGATTCCACTCACAGCAAAAAAAAAAAAACAGAGAGATCTTGAAAAATCAATGAGCATCTGCTCATAAAGTGTCTTAAGAGTTGAATAGACATCTAACTAGCCCAGTTTCGACAAAAAACGGTTCGCCCCGAGCTCAATAAAGCCGGATAGCATAAAATAGTCGCGAAGACGCGAGCCCTGCTACCTCGTCGCACAGCAGTCATAAGAGGCTGGACTAGTATAGAGATAACAAAGGTTGGTCGATTAATTAATTAAATTCGTAAAAATCTCTAGCGAGCCAGCTCACAGACTGGCCCCACAACCTCCGGATCTAAACGTAATCTGAATATTTCAGGAATGTCTTGGAACCGAAGACACGATCTTCCACAGCTTACTCACAAAGAGCTAGAGCAGAGTATGCAGGAGAAAACAATCAATATTCCTCTAAATGAATTCCAAACGTTGTATGTATCAATTCCTAAGCTCATCGAAGCTGTTCGTGAATCTGCAGGAGAACCACCACGGTATTCATTAAATTTTTCAGATGTTCCAATTCTTTTACCTAGCCCCAGAAGCGAAAAAAAATAGCCGTGGTTATAAGTTTAGAGGATTGGATGTTTTAAACTGGACTTCAAATTAAATTTCAGTTATTCTAAATTTATGGTGTAACAGTTGAGCCTCAAAAACAAGAAACCAGCGCCTCCCCGCATGAAGTATGAGGGTGCAAGAGGACTGAGGAGGAACGCAGCAACAATGTGACCTCTGTGAAAGGTCACTGAGAATATAGAACAACGGCACGCCTATATCAAGGCTTCCAGCAACCCTTTCTATTAACCTTTTCTGTGATAAAATCGTCACTTTAAATTATATACACAGTTATATATGTGACAGGATCATCCAATGAAAACACTACTGAGTTCACGATGCGTGACAATCGCCAGCCTGGTACGGAACATTTGTGAAACGAAAGCCACGCCTCTGATTATCACACAGATATTCCTGTTCAAAATGCAGACATGCAGTCGAGACGACACGTGACATTACGGTATCAACGGCGCTAATACAAACACAACTCTTTGCAAAACAGTAAGGCCATCGTCAATTACCATCTAACAGAAAAAGCACATCAAATTGTAAAAAAAAAAAAACATACAAAGCATTAAGAAGGCAAAATATTAACATAAACGTCAGCCCAAAAAAAGAAAGCCTACCAGTCGAACTTGACAGTTAAATGCACAACTGGAGGCTAAAATAAATTTTACAAGCGCCAATTACGCCAGTTTATTGAGTTAAGATGGAAGACCTTCAACATATAGCAGTGAGAGAACAGGTTCTTTGAGACTTTCAGGCGTAACTTTGAGATCATTTTAACTAAAAAGAATATTTAGATATGGGCTTTGCCAAGGCGAGATTTGAGTGAATTAGAATTACGTACAGTTTACGGCGTGTATACGCACTACGGCGGGTACGAAGCAACAAAATATATATTAGAAAAAACAGTGGGTGCGTATAATAGGGCATGTAAAAGAAGCTAAAGCAAGGAATAGTCAATAATTAATTCAGTTACTCAAAGAGAATAGACCCAAACGAACTTACTGAATCAAGCATGAACTTATTCATTCCAATACGGAGCCATAAAAAATGAATTCATGATTAAAAATTAATAGACTCCTTTGTGTACAGGCTCACTGAAATACGAACTGATTCAATAATACACGAACTATTTTTTTATGTCTGAGCTCACTGAAAAACGAACTCGCTCAGTTTGAATAAGGCGTAGCTACTTATTCAAATACCAGCTCATTGGCAGGTGAAGATTATACTTATCATACACGAACTGACAGTTCAATAACGAACTCAGTTCCACTACCGAAAAAAACAAGTTGGTGACATTGTATAGGCACAGCTGGCACGGGCATAATGTGGTGGGCCGCACCCTAGAGCAGACACGCAGAAGGCATCATGTAGGATGCAGCAGCTCATGCTAATCTGGCAGTTCACAGCACGGGTGCGAGAGGGCGCCATTTAGCGAGACTAGGACGCAGTGCGAACTTTCTCCAGGTGCACTTCGAGGAACTGATGTAGTTACGCCACAATTGGTACTGCGCGTTTTAGGAGGATATTAGGTGATGCTTTGAGTCGCAATGTTAGGGATATTTCTGAGCCGAGAGGCTCACAGTTAATAGAAACGTGAGTAGATATCCGAGGGACAACATGAACTTAAGTTTCATAACCTGTTGCTCATGCATGTAGCTACATATAATGCCTATGTGAAATTGGGAATTGTATTGATAACGTGTTTGGAAATATGGGTAATGAGAAGCAAAGGTTCACCGTTGACACTGTGAAGAACATTACTTACTTGAGGTGTACGAAGGTAGAAAAATCATTCTTATTAAATGCTTTATGAAAAAAAACGAAGATGGGAGGTTCATAAAACTATTGAGTAAACTATGAGCTGAACTGGTGCAGAAAACAGGATGGAATGTTACCGATGGCGTTATACAAGCTACAAAAAAAAAATTCAAACAAGAAACACTCAGTCGACGCGTGCACTGAGACTGGCAGAGCTGCTACCAGGCATTAAGAGGGTGGCAGAAGACAAGCGATTGAAGACGTTGAAGATAGTACGTCGTTTTCGAACATTGCACAATACTCATTTTTTGTGGATTCCACGCGCGACTGATTCCGATGTACCCATGAAGTTATAGCAGCACTCACCGCTATGCCGGAGCCGCACCGGTGCCCCGACGCCACACAGTGAAAGTCAGTAGGGGAGCAGAAATGTGCGAGCTGAACGACGGATCGTTCAGAAATTCAGCGTCCCGTTGCGTAGAGCACAAACGCACAGCTTCTAAGCGCACCTTAAATGGACAGTTCGAGATCGTTGTGACGTCACCATTGTCTCCTGGTGCGACTGGGGATGTCTCAATACAAGGAGGTTTAACAATAGAAAGAAGGCAGCCAGAACCCTCCTCCATGAAGCTCACGTTTCCGGAGTGGCTGCTGCCAGTCGCCGTATGCACCAATCGCATATTAGCATATCAGTTTGTTTCTCCCGCGTCACTACCACCAATGAGATTAATGTGTGCTCGTTCGTTACAGTCGCCGGGTGCCAGAGGCACTCACTTTCATGGCTGATCTGAGTTCTCCCCGTAGGAGTGTATTCATACAATAATACTATTAAAATACATCGCGTCACAGCAACACCGGGAAGGTTGGAACGCTAGCTGGTCTAACTTAAGGCGGCAGGGCTCCCTCCTATCTATTAAAGATCCTCATCTAAATAGCACTGGCGCGTATCACAGATTCGACCACGCGACTTCAAGCAACGAACGGTGACGTCAGCATCGTCGCTAAGTTTCTCGTGAAAATACAGAAAAAACGCACATTTGTGTTCATTCGTCTGTGGGACCACAGATTAATGAAAACACACATGGGCAGTTTTCATAGGCGCAGTTCAGCTCTTCCTGGAGCTTTTGTTACGTCATAGTTAAGCCATCAGCGTTGTGCCTTGAACATTTTATTAACGGGAATTATATTTGGACTGGGCAAAACGAGAAAATATCAACTAACAAGTGGCTAATTTGATTTAAAAGCCGTCTGGCTTCAGAGTTTTGTAGCCAAGAAACCTCGATGAAATTTTGAGGGGCTGGAGCTATGCAGATGAAACTCGTATCCTGTATACCAACTTCAGATGAAAAGAACAAATTGAAGATTCTGACGTCATCATTAAGACACCATTTTTACATAAATACTAAAGAACTGCTAGTCTGTGTCTTTCATAGTCTATGTGTGGAACTGTGGCATATGGAGGGGCCCGTCATGACATACCCACAGCACTGCAGTGCAGCAGCACACGAGTAGGGAGGGACATATGCAACGAGCAGCACGAGGCACACAATAGCAGGCAGGAGCTCAGCTAAGCGTGTCAAGGTTTCGGGGAGGTCAGAGAAAGTGTTCGCCGCCAGGGGTGCTGACAGGTTCCTTTTTTTAGAGGAGGATAGCTAACTTTTACGTTGCCATGACGCATTTAGAGAAGGATGGCTGGTTTTACGTTGCCATGACGCATCTATAGAAGAGGATAGCTGACTGTTACGTTGCCATGGCACATCAAGAGGAGGATAGCTTACCTTACCTTGCCGTAATGCGCGAAGCAAAGAATAACAGACTTATCAGCAGTTGCCAAGATGCATTAATGAGAGGTGGAGTTGACGTACTTATTACCACTAGCATGATGGAAAGGTAACCAAGCATTTTCTCTCTATGCTTTCTCAATGTTGCCACGCAGCAGTGGCAACAACAGAAATTTTGCCTCAGTAGACACTAGACACTCACCAGAGGCATTACAAGTTTTCTTCGTGCTGTTGCTAAGTTGCCGCGCAGCTGCTCAAGTTTTCCTAATAACTGGTCTGTTTCTAGTTTCCATCCAGGCGGCACGGGCAAGTAGCCATCTCAATTTTTTTTTCTTTTCTTGGTGACCAATGCACAGCTATGGTAATGAATCGTTCTCACACTAGTCCTTATACAGCCACCATTGAGGAATAAAAAAAATTACTCATCCACAATTTCTTGAAGACACCATTTCCACACAGCAACCAGTCCCACCCAAGTTTCAGAAAATGTGTATTTTCACAAGTCAATAGCAGCTAGATAAAGTCATAATACAACCATTGAAAAGAGTATTCAGCTACATTAACAACCTTCTGGACGAGCAGAGTTTGATGGGTAAAGGACCAAAGAAAGAGAAGCACATTCGCGCAACCAGAGCTCTACTCGGTGAACCTTCACACCCAGGAAATTGCTTCTCGAGGTTTTTGACGATGAGCACGGAAGGGCCTTTGAGTATTAGGCAATGAATTCCAATGACAGAAACCATTGAATTAACGAACTTCTGGGGGCACAAAGAGATGAGACACGTTGGGAAGCAACCGAAGGCTGCATGTGTTGTTGTGCTCGCCTTCTCAGCATCGGCATAGGTAATAAACAAACGCGACATCAAAGCGGTGCACAAACAAAAAGACACCGGGAGGTCACTAGGGGAAAACGTGTTTTGACATGTTGCTGACGGGTGAGGACGTACGTATGACGCTGGCGCCGGAAATTCGATGAATATTAAATTTTTTCGAGCACAGCGTAGCCGAGGGAGGGTGGTCAGTGGACATACCGGCATGGAAAGCGCCGCGATGGATATCGATATGTTTTGCAAACGAAATAACGAGAATGAAACGAGGACTACTCGCTTCGCTTATCAGTTCAGGAGAAAAGTTTCGGGAGCGGGCGGAATTTTTGTCGTTTGCCTAATTCCGGCAGCTAAACTAATGATAACTAACGTAGGAATGACCGCCTGCGCTTCTGCTATAATAAAAATGGATGAAACATGATTTTTTTCTGTCGTTAACTAACGGATACGTTATGGATTTGAAATTATAGGAACGAGACGAGCGGTTTGCTAAGCTAATGTACGTACCTTAACTTAAAAAAAAAATCCCAGCTGAAATGTACAGGTTTCGCCTCCTAATACTAAGTTGCATGCCAACTTTTCTTTCGTTTTAGTATTTCTTTCCCATACAGGCACAGTGTCTCACGGGAAGAAAAACAGCCACTAATATAAAGACCAGGCAATTTCACAAATGTACCATCGAAGTCTAATTCCACCAACGCATAAGGCAAGTATGTATGGCCAATGTAACAGGCAATTTTTCGTGTTGTACCCGATAACCTCACATACCCTAAATTCTCAACACGGCAGCAGGCAATTACTACGATTTAAATAAAACAGACAACAATGTACTACACAACGTTCACCAATATACCAGACACTGTTTATCTTTAATAAGGTAATTCTTAAGAAAGTACCAGGCAATAGCGATAATATACCAGGTAATATTTCCCGAATGTATCTGATAACATCCTCCAATGTTTTCAAATACCGTTACAGTATTATCATGCGTATCATCACTCTAACACCACCATCAACCTTCACCACCGTCACCACCATTGCTAGCCATCAGAGCGAACTCATCAGTCAGTGTCAAGGTTCGCTGATCGGCCTTCATTCATCACTAACGTAATTAAATAAAGAGTCTTGTTGCCTGACTGCAACCACACGCTCACCACACGCAGGCATTTATCTCACCACAAGCGACGTCACCACCATCACCTGCTCATCACTAGCTACCGCTTTCTCATTACTCTACTAGTGCATCAGAAGATGGGAGCGGCTATAGTGTTGCCATACAGAGGCAACACACTAGTCCGCAATGCAGTCGTGTGGGTAAACTTCGCGCACTCATTTGTATTGCGCTGCTGCAATGCTAGGTCGCCAAAACTAGCGGCCCGGTTTCAATAACAGGGCAGATAACTTAATAAATAACACATGGGCAGGCTAGGAAATCTTTTAAAATTAAACGACAACGAAGTAGGTATACAAACAAGCCAAATTCATAGTATATAAAGAAATATAAACACAAATACATCTAAATATATGAACACACGTAAGCGTTAATCCCGGTGCTTCCCTAATAATAATTGTAATTGTTTATTCACTGATTATTCACACAGTATACGAACTGATCACTAAATAACTGCATTGCGGTAAAAAATATGTATTCATTTGGGTTATCTCACGTAGTGAACTGATCATTGTCACATCGCAATTGTCCCCTTGGGGAGAGGGGAGGGGGCACGCTACTTCACGACCTCTGCTTCTTCGAAAATTCTCCTTAGTTTTGAAAATTCACCATATTTCCTGACAATTGTATTGTGACTTTCCTGCGTTTGGGACAATTCACAGCATCCATTGACCTTTGTTTTTCAAGCAATACGTTAAGGGTAGGTAAGTAAAGTCGGGGCGACACTGTACCATCGCACGTATAACTTGATGCGAGGATGTGCAACTCGCACGTCGTCCCGCCACATATTTGAAGTCAGTAGCATAGATAGGGTAGCATGAACGACCTGCGAGCCGCACATCCTTCCTCTTAGTTGTCCGTGCGACGGTACAGAGGGGATCCGGCATAAAAAAAAACTTCCCCTTTTAACAGTACTCACATCAATAGTGTTCCTTGACAGTGTTTCCATAAGAAATTACAAGAGTTTCGGGTAACTCACCATGTTTCTTGGCCACGGCTTTCCAGCAACTATTCCCTAATGGGAAATTTATAGGCATTTATCGGCTGCCTATTCCCCAAACGGAAACTATAGGCATTTCTCGGCTACCTATGAGTAAATAGTGAAAGGGATCCGACAACATCGGATAAATGCCCATAAATTTCCGATTGGGTCATGCTTGGGTTCAGTTACAACTGCATGCATCCTTGAAATTTCTTTTCTCAAGTCACCTCAATGGGTTCATTAACAACAGTACTTATCTCTGAAACGTTTCTTAATTTAGGTTAAGTCACGCGGGGCTGTACCTAATCGCATCTCAGGAAATTTTCATCACAAAGGTTACCCCACAGCGTTTCACAACAACTGCATCGCCAAAATATATATATATATATATTTGAGGGCATTTCACGACGTTCAGAAACAACTACACCTCTGAAACTTGCGCTTTTTTGAGGTAGGTATCTCACTAAGTTCCTTGACCCCCAACACACAGCCTGCTGTAATGGTGGCGCGAGCACACCGCTATTATAACTCACTTATAAGGATATTCCTGATTAAATTATTGAATTGCAAATCGAGATCACGCGCTGCAGTTCACTGAAACTGTAGGCATGGCAAGCGACTACTTAATTGAGTTGCAGAATGTAATTACAGGAACACAGCGAGAATTGCAAGTTGGTTGTTGTGTAGCCGAGGCGTGCTGAATAGCGTACGCTGCGGGGCATGGAATCTCTGCTACACAATAGCAGCACAGTGGTGTTCCCGACGGAGCAGCATTACCTACGGCGGTAATTTCATTCCTTGTAGTAACGCATCTGGAGCATCATTGTTCACCTAATATTGAAGTTGCCTGGGAATGCAAGTGGTGTTCTCCAGGAATGTTAATGTTGAAGTTATGTGTAAGTCCATACAATTCTTGAAAGTGAGATTACCGAAAAATATCAATTAATATTAGTCTACTATTAAAGTTATTACAAGTTAAACGGCTTTTAGTAGTGTTCGCATGAATATTATTGACGACCTAATACTGACTATAGGTTGCGCGTTCATTTTCAACAAAATAAAATCTTCACAACTATACACTACAAATGCGGCGTAGATGAGCAAAGAATTGCTCTACCTCTTTAAAACCCACATTGGCGATCAAAAATGTTACACTTCACTCTCAAAATCTGCAGCAGTGTCCACGATGGCACCAACTGATTTCCAGTGGCACATGTGTCCACACAAAAAGAAAAAAAAAACAGGAAAATAAGAACGACACTCAAATCGGAGGCCTTTTGAACCAAGCTTAAAGCAACCAAAGGCGAATGAATGGAGCGCGCATGGATCAAGATCATCAATAAAGCGCGAATTTAATCAATTACAGCAAGATTTTCTGGCGCAGCCTCTTCATCAAACCATTTTATGTGAGCAATCTTGGGTGCGGATCAAAAGAAGACATCTGATTGGCTGCCGAGAGCGGCGCGAAATATGGCCGCATCGGGAGCGTTCATCGCCAGCAAAAGTCTGCCGGAGCAATGAATCAAGTTTATTTTTGGTATCACCACAAAACCGCAATTTTGAAACATTGATGAGAATATATGAGGGGAAGATGCACACTTGCTACACGGGAGAGGGGTGACGACGGGAATGCAAGAGACATCGTCGAGGACACGGTAGTGTTACTGTGCTGATCGGTATCTTATTTCTACTTTACGTTCTGTAACTTTTAAGCGCCCCTGTTTTACACAACTGCGTTCTTTCATCAACTTACATCCGGTAACTTTTAAAGAGCCTCTGTTTGTAATAACTGAGTTTTTTTTTATATATTTACGTTCGGTAACTTTAAAGAGCACCTATTGACACTGCGTTCCTTTATCCTTGTATCTGAAGCATTCACTGTATTTATTTTAGCTAACACTGCGTTCCTTTATCCTTGTATCTGAAGCATTCACTGTATTTATTTTAGCTAACACTGCTGAAAACTACATTATATATAACTTATCTAACTTTAATACATAGACTTCAATAACGTTCTTCCTCTTACTAAAAAAAAAAAACTCCAGTCTTAGCTACAACGCAGTCCCCATGCGCAACTGAAATAGCGTCCCAAACACAAGCCTCGACACGTCTTGCTATTTCGGACACGGTAGCGCGTGTACGGCACGCCGAGCGACTAACTTCAGAAGATTAAGCGCAAGTCTTGGTCTGAGAGAGACCAACTCCATTCGCACAGGAATGTCGCGTACGTTGGTAATTGAGAGCGAGAAAAAGAGAGACGAAGCGGAGGAATAATATCGGTTTAAGGGGCATAGGGGTCACCTCAGTGACATGGCGGCTGTAGCAATATACTTAGGTATCAGTAAATAAGTGTAAAGCTAATTTTGCAGGAGCAGTTATCCTCATTAAAATCGTCAATTATTACAGATAATGTAATAGGTGACCGTACTAACTACATGTTTCAAGCCAATGGTTTGACTATATAGTATAATCAATATAAAATTCGATACAACTGTAGCCAGCTCAGCCCTACAACAAATCAGCTAAACAGAACGTATACATGTGTACAGACGTTCACTGACGAATTGTAGATGTAGATTACACTTAAAACAATCTAGAAATCGTTACAAGTTGTCTGCTGTTGACTCTTGAATGAGCAAGCGGAGGCTGCAGAGCTGCGCTCCAGCAGCACCACCACGGAGTCTCGTCTCGTTCTCTGGACCAGAAGCGGTTAACCTTGAGCGTGGGCCGGTACAACGGGAGGCCGGAGGATCGGTATACCGGATACTGCAGAGCCAGGCACAGCTAAACGCCGGAGATACTGGGGATCTGATCCGCTCCACGCCGGGCCGACTTTGCGGTTGATCCCCTGTTGCGAAAAGCTGATCCACTATGAGGAAAAATTGCCTAGCGTAGAGATGCAGTAAAGTTGCTACCTCTGTTATTTTCTATACAAGAACAGTAGTGTGCACTGGAGTGCTAACTCTTCGTCGGTGTAAATGGTGGTGATGAACGCCGCGGACGCGATTGGTACAGGCGACACGTCTAGTCGCAGTCGGCATACGTCGGGGGAAATGCACTGGACTACTACGTATGGAGGTGCACATCATTAGGTGGCACCGCGTGCTCCATGGGGTGACGTCACAAGTTCTTATCTGTTAAGTTTCGATGACTCCCATCAAAAAAAAAGTCATTAACAGGTCATGTTCACGCCTCTGCTGTACAGGGTAGCGAAGTTCGATTGACCAAACCCGACTCCAACTCCTGAATCCAGCCAATGCTCGACTCTGGCGTTTTGCATCCCTAAAGCCTCCGATTCCTTACGATTCCGACACCGGCTCGTCATAAAATAGGCTCAGGTTCAACTAACTTCTCGACTAAGCTAGTACCTCACTTCTGGCTCCCAAAAGACGCGACTACGACACGACACAACCCTGTTGCAATAAAGATAGTAAACATTGCAAAGGTGCGCTGTCATGATTTTTCGAAAAAATCAGTAAAGCACAAAAAATGAGAAAAAATTGTATGATGACGACTACCATGATACATATTTGACATAAAAACTTCAAACTCTGAAAGTATATACCAAAACGTGCGGTAAAAAGTACGACTTGTAAAACGTTACGCGCCACTAACACTAAGTTTCCTCTGGTGGCTGTAGGTGCGAAATCAACACAAACTTTCTGAACGCATTGCCGTTCACTGAAACTTATTTTTACATCATTAGAAGTATAATTACATATTAGACGCGAGCAAAATCAGCTCACGTAAAGATGTAACAAACGTAAGATAGAAATACCGGTAGAAAAAAATTCAAGTTGCTAGTTTGATTTTCTTTAATCAGAGAAGAAAAAAACTCATGTAATATTAAATTGTTAATGACGGGTACATTGCGTCTATTGTCTATTCAGTGGAATGAAAGTAATTTGTCGTATTATTACCCCCTTTAATGACTTCCATGCTTGAGCCGCCCTACAATGGATGAGGGAAGGGGAACAAGCCCCTCAGAATCCCCTTCGCAGCTCAGGTGGTCTTGAAAGGAATTTTTACCGTAGCTACGTTGCTAACGCCGCGGAAATTATAAATCCAACGATGGAAATTCTTAAAAAAAGACAGAGAGTGAAATTCATACGCTTTAGATTCAGGTGGTGATGAACACAATGTGATAAATATATACCTCGGTAAAACCATTAATGCCGAAAACAGTGTCGAATAACATGCAGGTGCACTACAAAATACTGTACGATGTTTTTATGCCGGGTTCACATGATACTCCAGTGAAC